>JBBDHI010000013.1:15897448-15912237 GCA_037177115.1 Craterocephalus stercusmuscarum | reverse complement strand
TCTCTGTAAAGGCTGCTTAAGCATGCCAAATGTAATTATACTCATATGTAGAACTTCTAATTGAGAAAAAAAAACATTATCTTGAATATTACAGAAATCTGTGCCGTTCCACTTTTTTCCACTTGTGTACAGGTGAGACGATAATGTCAAACTAATTATTTCAGTGAAGAGTATCAGAACAGGAGAGTGTTTAACTGCTGAATATTCATGAGTTTTGAAAGTTTGATGTGAACAATTTAGCTGTTAACAAAATTATGGATTGACTTCCATTTTTACACATTGTCAATAATTGAGAGGAAGTTCCCTCTATAAATAAACTTCAGACTGTTTTTTTCCTAATCAGCTGAACTTCTTCAGCATGTACTGGCTGGCTCACAGACAAGGGTCATTTGATTATTCATATCACATGTCATTTCTAGTCCTGAGTGGGAACAGCTTGCTCCTGTTTCTGGTTTATTTGAAGGAGCTGAACAGCTGTCAATAAGATGAGCAAGGGGACGAAGGGCTAGACACGGGCATAGTGGGGGGATGGTGAGGCGCTAAACCCCCACCAGGGTCTCTCTAAAGATAAATATTGATTGGGCACAGTTTTAATTACTTCCTTAAATTGAGCAATTTTGGTTTTCCCAGTTGGCTCCCTGTGAAAAATCCATGCCGGATTCCACATTGAGGGAAAAGGAGAGGGTGAATGTTGGCATACCATAAATCACTCCAGATACATAATTCATTGGAAGCATGTGAAAAGGACAAGACAAGATGCTTTGGATTATTGAAAACAGCATTTCCACAGGTCTGTAGTGCGATCTCCCTCTTTGTTTGCATTGCCTGCAGAAATGTGTTACCTCATTCAGCGTGCACTCACATCTGAATGATGCTGGGGGATGATCATGCTTCCTTCCCATTCTTATTCTCATGCTGCTTCATTTCAATTGAATCCATTTTAAAAGATACCTGAATCAATCAGGTGTCAATATTTAACTGGAAACAGAAAATGCTCATTCAAAACTTGTCTTTTTCTTTGAAAGACGAAAAACTTGATATTATGCTGCCATTCATATCTGCAGCAGTAGACCACTTCTTTCCTTTGAGAAGGGCATCAAGCAGTGGTGGTCTCTCTGAATTGTTGCTGGTATGATTTAGAATTTATCAGCTGTGGAATCACTTCTTTGCAGTGGTGTTGGCTCCCAGTGAGTGGGTTCCTGGATTACATTTCTTCTGAAGCTTTTCTTTATAGAGTTATATCTGCATGGCAATTTTGGATACTCCAGAAATGTGTATATATGGTTAAGTGCTGTCCATTTCTATGTTTGACCTGTGATCGACTGATGACCAGACATTGCTCTATTAGGAAAATAGAGTTGCTCTGTAGCTGCATGCTGTGAAAGGCAGCATCCACTCCTCCCTATGAACTGACCTGCAGCCCATCTTTGGCTCACAAATAGAGGCAGTACAGCCTCCTGCTGTTCATCTGCTCCAAATTTGCACAGACAGACCAACACTCCTGATACCCAGCTCCCATTTTACCAAACAGGTTTGTCACTGGAATTACTCGGAACAAGGCGTTACTTTGGTGTGTTGTAGAGACCCCTGTGCTGACCTGTGCATGGAAGCATGAGAGGGGGACTTTTTATACTCTGTTCTTCAGAGGTTCCACCAACAATTGGCTTGGAAAGTGAAAGGTAGCACTAGCTAGAGCACTGACCTTAATCTGAAGGGTTGGGCTGTTATAGGAAGAGGTGAGTCTGGTCAGCCGTGCTTTCCCAGCCCATTGTCCATCCATAAGATGATGTGGAATGCATATAGAGTAAAGCATTAAATGTAGATACTCCGAGTAGCATCTCAGTGACCTGGGAGCAAAAAGAAGTGTTTCAGGCTGATCTGGACTGTGTAGTTAGTCACATACAGAGTGGAGAGCACTGCTGACTAGATTTTTGGTTTCTTTACTAACCACAGACAAAAAGAGCAGTGACAACATCTTTTAAGTTTACTTGGCAAGAGTTTTTGTTGCTTCACGCTATGCAGGGATTTCTCATATTGTTATTCATGGTGGTGGATCAGCATATAAAGTGAACATCAATAGAATAAACACTTTGCCTCACCTTGCAAATGATGAGGGTTATTCTTAAACAAACCACAGTAAATAAATAATATGTCAAGGAAGTGTTTATTCTCAAATCCATAAATTACATCTGCAGGCCCCTCCAAGCTCCTCCATGACATAAGCGTGAGTGAGAATCCCGCCTGTGATTATGTCCCTCTACTTTTTATGCACCAGACTGACAACCCCGCCGGAGAGAGGTGTAAGGGGGGGTTGGTGGGGTAGACGAGCTGCTCGCTCAGAGTGCTAATGGATGATTGGAGGCAGGATAGGAGGCTTCAGTTGTCTCTTTCATCCTAGCCTGCTTTTGACCCAGAGAGGCAGCGGTAATCAGTCCGGCAGAGGGGGTAATCATTCCCCGTGTGCAGACTCTGATAAGTTGGAACACCTTCCCTCAGCAGCGGAGGGAGCTCCTGCGGCCTCCCTGGTTATCGCTGTCCCCGGCACCCCTTCAAGAGGCTGCGTCGCCTCCTCTCCCGAGCTCAAAGGCTCCATCAGCAGCAGCTCTCTGCTCGGCTTTCATCTGCGAGAGCACATAAGCCGGTGAAAGGGAGGAAAAATAAACTGCTTTCTATCTCTCAAATTGTGATCTTATGAATTCGATTTGGTCACTTTTAAAATGTAGCTGCACAATTTGTTATTTTCTTCCTCCCCTGTTTCCCTTTCTCTGCTAATATCTGTGGAGATAAATTGGTTCGATTGACAGGCTCATTTTTTGTTGCGGTGACTCTGTATTTATGATAAGGCGGCAAACCGTGGTCACCTGAAGCGGCTGAGAAGTTCTCTGAGGCTGGAGTGCTGCTGCCGAGCAGCTTTCATGTCGGCCACTGTGAAAATTGTTTGGCTTATTTTGTTGAGGAAAATCCCCATGTTTTGCTTGATTACATTTTGTTATGGTTTTCCTCCCATTTTCCCGAGAACTTCTTAAGCCTGCCGAGATTACTGTTTAATAGGGATGATATTGTGCTGGCTTTATTGGCTATTTGCAGCTGCACCGCTGGTTCATTTAATAGCCCCGTCGGTTGTTAAAGGGATTACACAGCTGCCACACTCTGGAGTGTACAGAAAGCCTCTGGTGGAAAAAAAGGGACTATTGCTAGACACAAGAAAGCAGAAAGGGAAATAATTTTCTGTAGTTTTTCAGAAACATGACATCAGACATGCAAAGTTTGCCTGCCACATTTAAATTACCTGTTTGCCCCTTTGTGATCTGGCTCTGATGATTTCCCGTTCCATATCAAAGTGACCTTTAGAAGGCCACAGGCACTACCCACCATTGATTGAACAAATTGATCGCCATACATTCAAAGGATATTAATTAGACATGGAAAACAAGTGAATGAAAACAAATAGCTTTTAGTTTAAATGCAATAGCAAATAATACATTGAGGGGGATTTGAGAAATCTCAATAAAACAAATAGCTGAAGTCTATTGATACTCCCCCCCTCCCCCCCTTACAAAACTCATGTAGGAACTCTAAACGTTTAATGGGATTTGACGTGGAAAAAGTTGTAGTGCTGTTTTCCTAACAATGAAATCTGACCATTATTGTTTTATGCTTTCATTCATTCTTCTTACTTTTTTCGAGTAAAATAAATCATTGATATTAATGATGCACTGTAGTCTGAAGATCAATATGTGACATGACTGAATCTGTCATCGCTGGATGTTGTACTTTAGTGGCATGTGACTTATCCATGTCAGCAAGAGTTGCCAACTAGGTTTCAATCGAGAGGGCAGAGTCATACAATTTGAGCCAAAGCTAACAGCTGTTAACTACACAACCTTTGGGCTATGAACTGCAGCTCTGTCCATTGTCAGTCTTTCCACAGTTAAATATTCCTAGAGGAATTTGCTTCAACAAGGCCATACATAATGGGTGAAAACCCTTTACACCAATATTGCTCTCAAAATTGGCAGCATGAGCAGGAGGGACATGAGGGATGCTTGAGAGTGGTAACCTATCCCTCTCAGCCCCCTGGGAGCCACTTGGCCAGCTTTCATCCACATAATTATAATAAATTTGACATTTCATAGATAATATTGATTTCTTTATTTTAGCATTTCACCATAGGTGACAGTCTAGTGTCAAGAATGAAATTTCTATTGATCTTCTGCGCATTAATCCCTCATGTGTATGTGATCATTTTTATAAGACCTTTTACTGCACATAAATCAATATTTCATATTTCCAGCCATACTAGAGGAGATGTCATATTTGTAAACTGTGTCTTGACACTAGCAATTCCTTTCTTGTTCAGCTGCAACTGTGCAAGACCAGTCAATTTGGGGTGGTGGGAGCGGAGACACAAGGGAGGGGGAGGGGGGTGGCGGGGTTGGGGGGGGGGTGAGGGAAGAAAATTTGCAGTCTGCAGCTTTGGTCTGTTGGGGAGGAGTGGAGCCCTACTTCAGATACAAACTGCAGCATTAATGATGAAATATCTTTTTTATATATATATAATTAATTAGCTTTTAAACTTGCTAACTTGCATATCACCCAAATTAATTATCTCACTGTATACTCCACCAAGCAAAGAATATTTACAAACAGAATGATATAAAAAAAAGAAAAGCTTAAAAGTATAGAATGATTTAAGTGCGGTAGAAATTTGCATGTGCCCACTGTCTTGGAAAGTGTCAGAATGAATGATTTGTTTTTCCGGCATCATTTAAAAGGAAATTTCTCTGCATGCGGGAATGTTCCTCTCAGCTGCAATGTAACATGACAATAGCCATGGAGAATGCGCAACTGTTTGGTGGAAAAAATATGATCACCTGAACAGTGCAGACACCTGACCTTTTCTCAGTCTTCCTTAACATGTCCCTTCCATACAATCAGAGTGAGAGAGCCGCACAAGAAAGGCCAGTCCATTAAGAGAATATGCTAATTTTGCCATCCCCTCCTAATTGATGCCATTTTACCAAGTAAACAAGACTCCTGTCTACAATGGATGTGTTTCTGCCAGTTAAAAGGATATTTCAGATCGGCTTTTTCCTGTAATTCCCCAACCCTCTATGAGAGCTAAAGGTGTGCCATTATTGCAAATTATAAGTCTCTTCTCTTTGAAGAGAGGTGCTATTCTAGCTGTGTATTTTTTTTCTTTCTTTCCCCCCCACCCCCCTCCTTAAAGGCCATCCACTATATTTTTTTATCAGTCACTAGAGAATCTTCATTCACGTGAAAAGGTGTCAGTGCCTGACTGTTTGAGCATGATGACAGACACCCGGCAGAAGTGTGACTGACTGCCTGACACTGCAGAGGTTTGTCAGTGATGTCAACAGCGCTGTGGCAGCTTACACAGTATTGTCCCAGACACTCTACAGGACAGCAACATAATACGGGACGTTAAGACAGGGCGTGATGTGTTATCTCCACAACCTCTTTCTCATCCCTCAGTCTTTACCGCAAACCATGACTGAAGGCCTGCGAGGATCCCAGATGCGGCGGCTGGCCTATATTCATCTTCGCTGTCAGCCATGTAATGCTGTATGAGCTCGTTCCTCCATTCAAGTAATGCTGATGAATTTGCTGTCCGGATGCCTCTCACTCCACTTTGTTGAAACGATGGGATAGACTCATCACAATGTACCTTTGGGTCCGACTATAAGCGATCATTTCTCCTGAATTTCAGCCAAATTGTTCTTTAGTAGCAAAAAAAAAAAAAAAGCCCATCAAAGTGTGTGTGTGCATGTGGCTGTGCATGCGTGCGAGTGTGTGTGCGGGGGGGGTTTGAATGGCCGGGCAGGCGAGGTTGACTGGCACTCAGTGCTAAGCTGTCTCTCTGAGGAAAGGGCTGTTTAAAAAGCAGGAGCTGGCGGCGGAGCAGACCTCTCAGCTCCCTGTCTAAATACTGCCTCTGTGTGACTGACAGCAAGGCAACAGAACACTGGCATTCTCCTTTCAGCCACTCGGCAGCCCTTTAACAAAAACCAAAGGATTTAACATAAAACCCAGAACTCGGCGCCATCAAATGCTGCAACGCTGTTTTTTGCGGTTCTTTAAATTATTTAACATGGGCTCACTGTCCTTTTGTCATAATTACTGTGTCAGGCTTTTAAAGAATGACATGAGCATGGCTAGAATAATTGTGACTTTCTACAGTATGTAATTAAATACAGCAAAATACATTTTATTCCCCCTGCTGATGAATATATGCTTTGAATTCTACCTCGCAGAAAATGATCAAAGTATTCCTTGTTGGTGATTTATTGTTATTTGTTAAGAAATTGACCTTTTGAAATTCAATTTCAAAACATATAAAAGGTTATTTTTCCATACAAGTAGACAAACAAGAGTCATCAACAGGCAAAGGAAGACATTGTAAATGTTGCGAAAGCTTAATAGCAGAAAATTAACAATCTATGTGGTTTTGTGGGATTCAATTAGAGGAATATTTTGCTATTTCATGATGCACTTAGGAATGACAAAGCACAGATATAAGTATTGATTTTTTCAGACCCATAACCAGATAAACAATATGTATATGTATGTATTTGCAGGGAAAATTGAATCAAAATGCACATATTACATTGAGGGCCGAGGACAACTGACAGCAATTGAATTTGTCAGTCAAGAATTTAGTTAAAGAGTTAAAGACCTTTGATCTACCGGTGGGCAAAATGATTCAGCCATCCAGAGTATTAAAGAAATTTATGACAGCCTGCTTTTTTTCCTTCTTCTTCTCCTTCTTCTTCCCCTTTTTCATCAAATATCTGTGTGCATGTGCCTGCAGTGAAAGTAAAAGTAACCATGTGCATGCGTTCGTGTGTTAGGCAGCAGTGATAGGAATTGTCTCCGAGTGGCAGAGAGTTAGCAGAGGGAGCCATAGCTGTGTTTGTGGATTAATAACTATTAATTCTCCTTTTGACTGTAATTGATGCTTAAATCTTCTCTCCCCACCCCCACTTGGCAGACTTCTTGTTCCCCCGTCAGTTCTGTCCTTCTAATAAGGGCATTATTCCAAGGGATTTCATGCATTCTGATAAATCAAATTAGAAGGCCAGTGACTTAGATAGATTGCAGCGAGTAATTAGAGAATCCTCCGTGTCTTCCTCGCTGCCACTCATTTACAAGAATCTTTGTTATCTACCTATCTTGGCACAGCATGAGCCGGTGTGTGTTTGCATCACTTTTCCCCTCTTAAAATTCCTTCCTTATGTCACTGGAGAGACAGATCCCAGACCATGTCTTGTCACCCGGGCTAGTGCGCTGCACATCGGACAGCGCAGTGGGACAGCCATTAATTGGAGCAACTTGGGTTTGGCAAGTACCCACGTGTGTGTCAGTGACACGCAAGAACAAGGAGATGGGCTGACACATGGAGACAGGGGACAACCTGAACTGAAATGCCCCACACCTCCCCCACTTTCTCACACACACACACCTCCCAGTGCCCTATCTTTTGCCCCCGCCCTCGCTCCTTGCCCTCTGGAAACAACATGGTGTTCTTGATATTAAGCCAGTGGTCACTATCCATGTCATCGGAGTTGCCTTGTTCATAAGCTGCAAATGTGTCTAGGTGTGTGGATGGGTGTGCGTGGGGTGTGTGAGTTTGGATGTAGCTGTTTGTAAAATTATTGCAGTAGCTGTGTTCATATACTGTAGATTAAATTCTCAGAACTAATAAGAACAGGAGAATAACTTCAAGCTGTATGACATATTCAGCTCTTGCACTCATACTACATTAATATCTACCTTCATTTATAAATTAATCTATTATTACTACTTTATTTTATATTAATAATTTAGAGTTCTTGAGATGTGTATGCTCCACCTGCACCGGCAACAGAAGCAATATGCATCAGGCATCTAATCCAATACCACAAAAAAAAAAAGAATGAAAGTTTTGTTTACAAAAAATGTTTATTTTATGCGTAACTCCTGTAACATTTCTTTTCTAAGTCAAAATTTTTACACACATTTTTTCTGTTTTATCTGTTTTTGTTTGAAATTAAAATATTTGTCCAACCAAAAAAGAGCAATCGCGCTGGAGGCAGAGCCATCTGTGTACCTCAAGATCATCATCACTGACAGCTGCACTTCCTCCTGATTTACCATGTCGTCTCTGTGGCATTTTTCTTCCTTTTTCTTCCACCTCCACCGCATCTCTTTCACAAAGCAACACAATTCACTTTTCTCCTTTAAGAGGGTGAATGAAGATAAAAAGCAGAGCAAAACGGAGCACAAGCGGCATCACTTGCTTTGATTCATGATGACTGGGAGTTAGGTGTTTCTGTGCAGCCTGCCTGTTTGGCTGCCTGCCTGCCTGCTTGTCTGCTCCTTCCAAGCGCTCTAATGGAGAGCCGTAGAGTGCTCGCAATGACACCGTCAAGCCATCAAGAATGGCTGATTATGGTGCTAAATATTGATCTCTGCCTCACACATGTCAAAATTCCCCCCACCCTTTAATTAGAATTTCCCCTCCGTGCCTTACAGGAACTAACCGAATATATTAGAAGACTTCATGAGGAGGAGGGGAGTGCAGCGAGCGGGGCATAATTGTGACCTCTTGTCTTGCTTCTTCCCTCCTGAGTTTTGAGATGACTCCCAACTGTCTGTCTAATGCTCCCAGCCTCTGTGATAATCAGACTTATTTTCCTCATTTTTATCACTGGCTGATTGGCCTGGCTGTCCTGGTCCACATTCCCCTCTCCCCTCTCTTGCCACTTCTCATACTTCCTCCTACCAGCCTTTCCACTTTCTTCTTTTTACTGCTTTTTTCATGTCTTCAGATAATTTGGTATGTACATTTAGAGAATTCTGTCCCCAAACACACTTGTGCTTTGATGGTATTAAGATTTGTTAAAACACATAGATTGTCCTGTTGTTTCTACAGGCACATCTTTCCTTTTTTTCATTTTAAAAGATCATTAAAACACCATTTCTTTGATTTAGCAGTTTATTCTGTGAGACAAAAAAGCTTTGTTGGGTAACATTAATATTATAAGGAATCTATTACTGAAGATTATTACAACTAAAAAGAAAGTTGTTACATTACCATCTAACCTAGAGAAAAATAAACTTTTCCTATGGTTGTCTACTTGCTGTTACCACATATGAACCTCCTTTTATAATTTGCAGGGTATTTCATTCATAATGTCTACTTTAGTTTTTCGTTTAATCATGAATTGACACTACATTATTGCTCTGCATTGGTTGATTGAATGTTATGTTGCAAATAAATATATAATCAAGGTTGTGAGGTTTGGTTTGTTAAGTTAAATCAGTTGTAGTTACTTATTCATGATTTTACATACAGATGATATTTGCAGCATTTATCTGCGCATAACCAATATCAAACTTACGTTACTTCTCCTTGAAATAGAAAATCCAGCTAAGTTGAAAGATGACCTTAAAATGCTTTCAGGCTGTAGAAACTGTGGCTGTTCAATAGTATGGTCATCCACTTTGTCTGTAGTTGCTTCTTTAACTTTGAAATTTGTTTTTTGTCACGGTCAGTCACTTAATATGATCTATGCATGCTCTTTATTCGTCCCTAATGGTGTTCCTGTCCTTTTCACCTGCAAGGTTAAATAAACAGCATCCTATCATATTTTAGTTGTGGGTAATGCAGTCAGGAGCCCAAAGCAGAGATGACAAATGGACTATCAAACCACTAGGCAGAGATAAATACGATTCTGCATATTAAAGTTTTTTCACTTTGCTGTTTTACTTTTCTGGAAACAGTTCCAGCAATGTTCAGAGGGGCGATTCTGATGAACCGGAGAGTTATCCTGGATTTAGGAGTCTGTGGAGTGATGCTGGTTTGCTAATGGACCTTCACCTGCAGAGACTGACCTGGACTCCACTGAACGATCTTTTCCTTTTTCCTGTTGTTTTTGACACCACATCTTCAGCCTTTACTGCAATCCAAAGTGATCTTATTAATAGCAAAACAGTAGTCGAAAGACATGCATTCAAATTTTTAAAAATGTATTCATATATTAATCTTTTGTTTGAATTTGTGAATCGTTTTAATGAAAATTTGGTTACTGAAAAGTGGAAACGAAAAATGCTGTGCTCCCAAATAAAGCTCTATATGCCATTTGTTCAAATGGGCCCAAATAGAAATGTTTTGAGTTGAAATTTGGAGAATGAGTGATCTCTGGTCATAAGAGCATCTGAATAGTTGCATTGTAAGAAGAATGTATTGAGTCCTAATCCTAATTTCACAACCCTGATCAAGTAGTTTTTGATTTCTGCAACAGAAAGTGACAAAAGTGTTCGATGTTGTGTGGTGTTACGGACGGAATATACAATGACTAACAGTGAATAACCCATTGTTTTATGTTGGTTTTGAACTTGTTTGGAACAAATTCATATTTAATGGCATTGTCATTACATCCAACCATCAGTCCAACTATCCGGTTTCTTCTTGGTAAAGATTCTGCTGAGTATAATTTCTCTACTACTGCCTGTACAAGGACATAATCTACATAATCTTCAAATGTAAAATATAAGGACCCATATGATCATTTTATTAGGAGGGCTTTTTCAAATTATATAATAACATTCTCTGTACATTTGGGTTACCCATGGCTGCCAAAAGACAAATTAAGTCCCTAATTTATACCTACAGAAAGACTTCGGGGTCTCCACCCAGCTGTTTTAAACTCATCTATACAACTTATTTTCCTGGTCAACAACTTCTCTTTTCTAAGGAGTGTTGTTTGGTAAGACCATGCCTGTTCACAAAGTTGTTCCAGTGTAGATTGGTGAAAAAAGAAACCAAATATTACCTGTGCACGGATGTCCTCTCTACCTTCAAGAGTCTCTTGAAGACTCATCTCTTCAGGTAACACCTCTTCACATAGCACCTTTAACACTCTAACACTAGTAACTTGTAAAAACTTTGCACATCTTTGCACACCCATTCTGCAGGTAGTCTGTCTTTTAAATTTGAATTACTAGTGCTTGAGGAGACTTGATCCTCTTGGCAGTTCATGAAACAGAAGTGCAATATAAATGTATGATTCATGTTGGCTCAAATGTAATGAGAAGGGAAAATGTTTGCACGACAACTCAGCCGCAAAAGGCATGTGTCGTTTTTCCAACATATGGCAGAGAAATCTCCAATGCTTCCTTTTCCCCAAATGGGTAATATTACAAGCAAAATTGGTCAAATAGGTTTGGATAAATTCAAAAGTGATTGATTTTGCTTGTGGGTGTTAGAAAACAGCACAGGGTTGTGTTAAAAAAAAGTTGAAACGTGAAATTGTTGTAATTGTAGAGATGGATATATTTATACAGTAGAGATGGGATTGGGTTTGTCACCTGGTACCATTTGTGTCATTTGACAGATATTGTAAGTAGAAATAATTTAATGAATGCTGTGATATTTTGGAAACTTTTTTTAACTTTCATAACCTGATCAGTTGTTTTGATCTCTAAATATAACCAAATTAAGGTGAAGTTTAAAATGCACATTTTTTTAAGTTATAACAAGTGTCAGTGGGAAGAAAAAAATGTTTCCCTGAATGATAATCATGTCAGTAAGTCCAGAACTGCAACCTCCAGGACCTCCTGAATGTGTATTTTCATGTTTTTTGTTCAAGAATAGTAATGTGTCAATGTGATATTTTATGACCATCTCTGCCGCAAAACTGTTACTTTTCCCAAGCAACTACATTGTTGTAATATATGATGCGATCATAGATAAATAATTAATCTCATTAGGCTTAAAAAGAAAACAAAACAAAGTTTGTAAAGCTGGTGCTTTCTACTGGTGACTATGAGGAGTGTCAGACTGGGGGACAAGATTCAGCCATTGCAGTTTTCGCCTGGGCTGACTCTATTTTCCCTGGCTTCCACACTGTGATAGAGAGTACTGCTGTTTCCGACATTATCGTGGACAGATTCACTTACATGGGAAGGGAGGGATGAAGGCTGTACTTCCTGCACATGCCTCAAAATAGGTGCATTTCTGCCACTGGACAACCAGTCATCTGACATTTATCAGAACTGCCAGACTGCCGGAGCAAGCAGGACCACAGGTGGGTTTTAGGTTTAACCCTTTAACTTTCACACAGAGAAAAAAACATTTTCTCTTTTCTCGTGCACAAGACAAATAAATTATTTTTAGCAAATAGTTGGGATAAAACTTAATAATAAAGTAATGACTCTAAGACTGAAAGAGCAACGGGATGACAAACTTTCGTTTGGTATGACATACCCAAACCTAACAGTTTATTTAATCAATTCTTTACTTATCTCATCATAATCACCAAAAAATTGCTTTACCAAATGGAAGAGCAAGACCACCAAGGGTTAAGACAAATTAACAATGGCAGCTTCACCTAGTGGCTTTCTAGGTTTATCTGATTGGTTCAAGTTTGTTCTGACTTTTATGGACAAAAACTTAATCAATCCATTGCTAAATATTATTTAACCCGAATGCTCTTTTTGAGATAGTTTCTGTAGAGATGATCATTATGTAAAATGAAAAAAGAAAAGCATCTTGCTTTCTGTTGAGTAACTTCATCAGAAATAACCATAATTTTACAGTTCTTATCCCTTTTATTTATTTACTGTTTATACTTCTATTCTTTTTCACCTCTTTGTGGATTTGATATGCTGCCTTCCTTCATAATCATGTCCACATTTTACATACAACCATTCCCTTTTTCCAGAACCTTTTTCCACCACTCCTTCTCTCCTCAGGCTCTCTTGACCATTCTTTGGTTATGAGGCACTGGTTGTCATTATAGGACGCTGGCAGGCTTGCCGTCAGTTGCATTCTGGTGAGAGTCAAGTGCCACAAGGTGCCTTTTTCTATTTGTTTGTTTCATGCAACACTGCACCAGCCACTGACCTGTGGTATCCATGTCATGCAAGAGGGAGGCAGGTTCATCCAATCAAAGACCAGCTGAAAATTAACACTGATCTTTTCATTCCTGAAGAGGGACTCAGGCAAAAGGCAATTTCATGACCACAGGGTGTTTTTTTCTTTTTTGTTTTTCAGTGGTTTTTTTATATTTTAAATTTTTCACTTTTAGTTGTAGATATTTTCTTGTAAACGTTATTCATAGATTTTTTTACAGCAGAGGGATGGGTGTTAAAACAAAACGGCAACATATGATGTAAGTCCATCATTCTCTCACATACTGTTTATAAAAGTAAATGTTTTCTTGAAAACATAATTTTTTTTAGATTCATCCCTGACATATGATATTCTAATATCACAGATTTATGTTTTTTCCACGCAGAATTCAATCTGATCCCCTGCAATTCAGTACATGCAATATTCATAGTTGATCCATTGACTGCTTTCAAAGCGGGAACTATTTGAAGAGGGAAAGTTCATGTGCATTTTTGATGGATTGTGCATGTCGTCCCCTACTCTATATGGATAGAGAGCTTGTTTGAAGGTCAGTGATTCTCTTCAGTCAGAGTCTTCCTTCTACTCTTCTTTTTGGTGGAAGAAAATCTCTAGTCTTCACTCCATATTTTTCAAGTGCTTCTAGGATGACTAGGTTGGATGACCCTGAGTCCTGGTGGAGATGAATCTCTTTCAGCCTCCTCTCTTCTCCTGGTCTTGAGGAACTCTGTCATGAAGAAAGACACCCACCTTCTCCCATCACACTTTTAATATAAAAAAAAATTCCACTTTTCCCGACTCCCAACCTTTTTGTGTCTTTGATTTTGTCTTTTTTTAATCTGTATGTTAAAACATGTTTTCCGGTGCTGTCCATCCATGTCATTCATTTCAATTTAGTCCAACAAATTCTTATATAAACAACAACACAAAAAACGTTGAATTCATCTCATTCCCTCTGGTCCAGAAATACATGTTTGGCTCTTTTTTTTTGCACATTATTGAAGCAGGTCAATATTTTAAAAAGTGCTGTGTTTACGTGTGAGTGCCTATGTGTTAGCATGTTAGAAGAAGGGGTTGAACAAGGGTTGAGTGGATCTTGAGAGCTGGCAGGTGCATTATTGCAGCAGGCTTTGCCTGGCTTGACATGTGTGTGTTCCTAATCTCCTAGTGATATGACAAAGCTGTGTGGGAGCCTGGGCTGGATTTCTTCTGTCTATTGTGACACACAAACACTCACCACAGCCCCTTCCCCCCGTCCCTTCTGTCCACACACACACATTATTCCCCTCTTGACCCTTCAAGAATCTACCACTCTACTATCTTCTGGCACTTTGTCACTGTAGATGTGCACTTACGATTGTAGTGGGAAATTTTAAAACCGCCACAACGCATCAGCTTGTGTTTGGAGTGCCTGGCTGCACCCAATGTGTTTGGGACTAAGAGTCAAGGCCTCACAAGTGTTGGTGAATTTTAGGCTTCTTTACCTCGTATTAGTCAGAGTTGGGGTATAAACATGTGATGAAGTAGTTGGCTGACACTAAGGATTTATCTTGTCCCCACCTTGATATAAGCTCAGAAGATATTCAATTTTGAAATAAGAATACAGTTTTCAGGGTAAGATTCAGAAATGAATAAATGAATAAAACATCTTTCAAAGCTGCCTTGTTTACTAGAAGAGTAACGACACAGAGGCCGCTTTTGATACTAAAAACCAGCTTTCTGGCTGAATCTCCAAAATTCCTTCAATAGACATGACATCTCTATGTAGGTCTAAAACCGTTGAAGGGAACATATGCTGGAAAATCCACTTTTTTAAGCCCTTACATACCTGTTTTTGTCTTTTCCAAGCGGTCCGGAGTGCCGGAAAATGTAA
>JBBDHI010000013.1:15841260-15854392 GCA_037177115.1 Craterocephalus stercusmuscarum | reverse complement strand
GATGTTAGTTAATTTTTATTTATTTATTTTATTTTTACGTGTTTGTTAGTATAGTCTTCACATGTCTTCTTGTTGGCACCTTTTTAATACGTTGCTGTTTATAAACAGGAAATACTGATGCTTGATTTGGGTTTTTTCTGTGTTTGTTTTTGTTTTTTCTGAGTTTTGTCCAGTTAGTATTGTGTGTTGGACAGCTACTTGAGGCTCTGTGCCATGAGACAAGCTCAGACGGATGGATTTCAACGCTAATCCGTTTGATGTAAGTGAATTTAGGTTCTAATTCGTGGGCTTGTGCACTGTATAACAAGCCAGAATCAGCAACACACGGCCCATAAATTCAAGAAAAGAGCAAGAGCGGGACAGGGTGTGGGATGGGGGTGGGCAGGGGGGTGCAGAAGAATATGGTGTTTAACTGTAAGGCAGTATGTTTTATCAGTCACTGGCACCATTTAGCTGACAAAAAATGAGCAGGCCCTGCTCTGGGAATAGGGCCTAGGCACCGGGTGTTCACCAAATCCTCACAAGAAGAATATCAGCACTTCTCACATGCTGCTGCCTGATATCCACTGCTGTAGCTGAAAACTATCTCCATTGTCCAGTTTGATTGCCTGAATCAAACTGATTTACTGCAAATCCATCTGAGCTTTGATAAATCTATTACAGTTTCATTTCACTGATTTCATTAACGTGAATAAAACCAGCCATGCTTTCTGCATAACTGCCTTTTAATGGCTTGGCCCTGTCACCTGCCTCAGTATTAATCCCTCTGACTTATTGCTCCGCAGAGGGAATGAGTAATGGGTATTTGAATGTGATCAGCACAGTACAATGCAATTAAGGAACCAGTACTGTTCTGTGCCTTTAATCCTGAACTAATTTGAATTGCAGTTTGATAGCACTGTGAATCCTGCATAATTATGTAGGGTGCATATTAAACTCTGTGACAAACCAAAGAGGCCTTTAACTAGCCCTGCCAAAAGGGGAGCAGCCAGGAGAGCCATGGTAAGGTAGCCAGCCATAGCACACTGGAAGTCTCAATTACCACCTTCTTGGATGACAGGTGGAAGGTAGAGAAAGAGGAGGGTTGGCTTCATTTGAATGTGGTTGATTCTGATATCTCCCTTTTTTTTTTTATTCCATACTCGACCTCAACTCTTATGTCCAAGCGTCACCTCACATCCAAAGTGCAGATACATCCAGATGTGAATCTGGAAGGGGTTTGGGCTCAGTCGTCCCAAAAGAAGTTCTGGAAGTTCTCTGCTGACACTTCGTTAGTGATATTGTTCAGTGATATTGTTCAGTAAATAAGTGATATTTGCAACACACCAGTGGAGGTAAATCATACCACCAATAAACGCTTCTCAAATTTAGAAACTGTTTACTATTAAACACTATTCTGAGATGCTGAAACTAGCTGAAAAACATTGAAATATGCTGTAGGGACAATAGTTTTCTTTTTACTGCAACAAGAACAATACATGCATTTGATTGTCACATTTTCAAAAGGGCCCAAAATGTTTCCAAGCTGCAGTAAATTCTTCAGTCAGGACTAGTCCTACAGTATTTTTCAACCACAAGTTGTCTGGCTTGGGCATTTTTCACCCACCCCTTAAAATATTCCTAGTTGTTAGCTCTCCTGCTTCATACAAGATTGAGCGACAAAGTGAAGAAAAGGGGGATAGAGTGAAGAGTAAGAAAGAGATGCAAAGACAGAGGGGAGAAGAGGAGGAAGACACAGAGGGGGCTGCTGGCTAAATTAAGCCATTGTGACTCAAAATCCTCCTTTAATAAGGTTCATGCTGTCTACAACTTCATCATTTTCTCCTGAATGATAATTACTTTATTCAATCATGTTCAAGGTTTTAGTGAAAGCTAGCATTGATTGATTAACTTCAATTACCATGCTTGAATTTGCATAGATAAAAACTGCTTTTCAATTTGTGAGTGGCACGCGGGTGGAAACCCAGCCTTGATATTTGCATTTCAATGTGAACGGTGAAGGATAAAGGTGGGAGCGGGGTCTGATCGCTGCTAAGCCCTTTCTGGTCGGCTGCGCCAGCATCTATTTTTCCATAAACACCCTTTGTTATGATGTTGGTTTGCTCGCTCCATGCAGAGAGAGTCAGCAGTGAGCTCTGTTTGCTGGCTGGCTTGACGGCTCTGTTGGGGGATTAGGCTGCATTGCACTACAACTCAGTTGAGAGCTTAGGTGAGCTCAGGCTGTGGCAGCGCGCCTCTCTCAAAACAGTTGTACAGCAAGGAGGTGAGCAGGCAAACGAAATTTCACACCTCAAGGAACGGTGTATGGCTTTGCTGAGCTAATGAAGATGCACACATGTACTGAGCATGAGGCTTTGGGAGATGATTATAGTCATCACATGTTTAAATCAATCATCATTATCCAGGCTGAAAAAAATAAACCCACATAATTGATCTTGATGGCCAGCAAGTGGCCAGAATTTGCTTGAATTCCCTCAACTTTTAGTCAGAATCCTTATATCATATCTGGGCTACAAAGCTACCAACTCATTTTTAGATAATAAGCAATCTCCTCTCATGACAAGCTGAAGTCTTTTGCTTCTTGCCAACTTTAAGTGATAATGGAAAAACCAACAGATACTTGTAATTGCATTATCGTAACTAGAAGGCCTGAACACCTAAGTGTGAAAAAAAAAACCTCCACAGACATTTGATCCCTGTGAGCTAAAATAAAAAATAATGAGACGAGATTCTCCCGTAACTTATAGAATTTCCATTCGCGCTGGGGTCCGTGCAAGGAGCCGTACAGCTATACAGCGAGCGAAATCACAGCTGTGCCACTTATGCATGAATATTGGGATTACTGTCACCTTTGTCTGCATATTTTTCTTTGATTAATGTCACCCAAATGCTGTGTCTTCCAATTGAGAACCTGGTTCATTTGCATGATTTTTTGTACATGGTGCAAATTTGGGGATAAATTAGTCAGTCTCCCATCTTTGTTGGCGCGGCACTGAGTGGTTTTTACTGAAGGAAAGGAGTTTCAGAGCAATACTCCCAGAGAATTACACCTGTGAGATATGCTAATCATTAACACAACCATAACGACCTTATTTACCTTCATATAAAAGACAGAAATTAGCATTAGGTGCCCGAAATGAACATGGAGTTAATAATCAAGGCACTCATTTTACCCCCTCCCAATTTGTTAGCTGGAGAGGCTAAACAGCAGCTTCAATATCTTCAGTTATAGGCAGCCATCAGTCGATGCCTTTACAATGTATTACAGTGCCGTCTCCTATTGCTGCCTTGGAGGGGAATTCCCAGATGGTGGGCTATGATTAGGTAGTTCACTTAGCTGTTTAGAAATGTGCATCTGGAAACACAGGTTGAATTAACACCACTGGGTCCCTCATTTTCTCTAAATGAGTGTCATTCAATTAATCTAATTATTAGGCATGTGAAAACTGAAGGACTAATAGAATCTTATTATATCATCATTATCATCTCTTCCCCGCAAGTGCTTAGATTTCCCAACAGGCTCACATGTTCTCTACCAAAAGAAAAAGCCCCTCACTTCACTCTTACACCTTGAGTTTACCAATGGGCAAGTTTGGAGAATTTCAAAAGCACAGATACTTTTGAAATGATGTCATTTGCATTTTGCTTTCTGTCGTGCAGCGAGTTTCATTTGATCTCGTTCCTGGTCCTTTTTTCCGATTCAGAGCCCTGCTGGTTTTTATTTTTGTCATGTAATCAGGGACTGATTTAGACGTGGAACACCAGCTGAATGAAATTAAGTTTCTAGTAGGACGGGAAACAGGCAGCACTCTGGATACTGAGGAGTAGGACTGAGAGCCACTTAATTACAGCACTGTATCGGTGACAAAATAAAATGCACCTTTGAGGCATCATTAGGAATAAATACACAAATATCCTGCTTAGACATGTCACTGGTATGAGAATAAGATAAGAAGTGAGAAAGCTGGCAATGACATTGTGGGAGAGCTGATTCAGAAAGCCTCGTCCTGTTGGGGACACCTGTGGTTATTTCTGCTACATTTGTTGCAAACAAAAAGGTTGATCTGGTGGATTTTGAAGACGCCGTCCTTCTGTCAGTTCGCTCTGACTGAAATAATGGACAGGCAGAGCAGACCATCAGTGTCAGCTCCTCGTCAACCCCCTCTTTTCACATGGATCCTGGGATGCAAGCCTAAAGTGGCCCATCTCACGTCTCTCTCTTTGCCCCCCCTCCCTCCTCCTCTGTGGAACCCCTGCTGGCCGGAAGGACCCTCTCCCCAGGCTGGAGAGGCTCCTGCTGGGACTGCTGAGCCGCTGGCAATGGAGGGAGGGTAGGAGGGAAGAAGGTTGAGAAAGGGGGTAGACAGAGGAGACGAGGGGGGTTACACAGATCTGGAGAACATTATCAGCAGCCCCCAACCTTACCCATCACCCTCCTCCTCGTCCCAGCCTCCGATGCTCGGTCCCTACGCTTCCCCTCCCCCACGTGCAGACTCTTCCTGCTGTTTGTGTGTATACAGTATGTGGCTTTGCACATATCTCTATATGGGTTTGTCTGGTGAATACGTGTGTCACGGGAAGACAGTACACATGTGTGTTTTCGTTCTGGCCCACTTTGATGGGTTTTTAGTGGGTACTGTACATGTGTTTAGACATGCAATTGAGAATCAAAAGGATGAACTTTAGGAGCAAAGAACTTTAAATTTAGAGCGAAAAGGTGATCCGAAGTAAAATTCAGCCTTTGAGTTCAATTAAATGAATGAAAAAACACTTAAGCTTTGATTAAATATCTTTTGATTCTGATAGCAGCATCAAACTGAAAATAATTTTTTCATATTTGTATTATTTGACACTTATGATATCCCTTTATTGTTTTTCTTTGCCTTTACTATTTTTCTCCGTTCTTTCACCTCTACCTCCTCTTACTAGGCCCTTTATCAGCCACACTGTGGTCGTTCATGTCTGGTCTGTATAATGCAAACACCCAGGCAACTTAATTCACAAAGAAGAGGTACCAATTTCTTCTCAGCAAGACACGTTAAACAAAGCAAACAGCTGCATCGAATTCTGATGGCGCAAAGCTAAGCCTTCAATTTGAGCCTTCCCTCCGAAGAAAGCATAAGTTAGCTTCAAATATATTCCTGGTAGAAAAGAGAGCGTATTGTGTTATCGTAAGAGTCTGTTTACCTAGTGAATCTACATATGGCTATCTAATATCTTTGTGCCACTGAGCAGGGTGGGAGCTGGAGTCCCAGGGGTTTCAAGGCTCAGATTATGCATGGTGAGGGTTGAACTATTGCCCCTGCGTGATTGAAAGACCTCCGCCAGCTTAGGCCCTGTTTATTGTACATTTGCATCGCTCAGTTCCATGAAGCTGCTAGGAACTATCAGTGGCAAAGGCAGCTCATATCTGGGTTTCTATAATTCTGTTTCTTCCAAATCCCCATCATGCCTTCCAGTGCAGCAGGAGAGGCTCAAGACTTATGAGCAATCATTGAGTCTGATTGAGCAGGATATGCTCTGATCAATATCTCACACCAAGCCCAACATGGTGTGAGAAAACAAATCAAATGTTTGTGTATTTTAAGAAAGTATTTACACTGGCATTCAGGATTCAATAGCGAAACACTTATTCTTAATTTGGACTAATGAGAGGACAGCTGATTAGGATTTGCGTCATGCTTTGTTTGCGCACAAGGAAACGTGTTGTTGGGGATATTGTGTTTTAAAATGTGTTTTTATGTTTTGTGTCAGTTTGTTGCTTATGGAATCATCTCTTACCACTGAAGAGCAAATCTATTAATAAAGATAATTGCATTTGGATCCATGCCCTGAAGTGGTCAACTATGCAATTTCACTAATTCATCCTGGTGAAAGGTTGACCTTAAGAAATGTAATTACACACACACCTCAGTTACACAAGAGCCCAAGAGGTCCGCACAACGTTTACTGGTGAAGAAGGTGTAATTACCAGAAAACAATTAGCCCATTGTCGTGGCAGTTGGCGAGAGAGTTTTTCCTGGACTGCTTCTGGCTTTGAACAAACAGCTGATTATGAAAATGCTTTTACTAAACACCGTCAGTACTGACAGCAGAATAAAGCTTGCCTGATTTGTTAATTGGTGTTTCAGGTATTTTGTTTAAACAATTTTTTTAACAAATAAAGATCCAATTTCAAGCATGAATATTTAAAAACACATTTCTAAAATTTCACAGAAATGCATCACCACCTGCCTCTTTTTAAGGAATACAGTGGGGATGGCCATTAGTTCTACATGGCCACGTGGAATTAAGTAGTTTAGAATTTTCTGCTATAAACACAAATCATTTATGAATTTTAATAGGCCCACCCATGCCTCATAACTATGCATGACTTCATACTTTCATAATTGACAGGAAATATGAACTAGGCCAAGGGTCGCCCATTAGAATGACTTTTCATTTAATTTTTTGACAGCCCAATACACAGATGCGGGGTGGATTTCTTGAGCATATTCATGTAGTGTACAGAAACCTTTCTAGTGAAGTCTAGCAGCAATCCCCCAAGGCCAGGACCACCACTCTAATAATTACACCGTTCTATATTTTGTAGTGGTACAGCATATCAGAAATTCAGTTTGTTCATTACAGTGTGATCCTACACCCTATTGCACTACTACATTTTAGTGATTAAAAACAAATGCTGCAGATGCACATGCCATGTACAGACAAAACAGTGTTAGGTTTATAGGTTTAATGTGCATGTCATATGTATGCAAACCGAGTAAATATAGTGTTGACTTTAGCCCAAGTTCAGCTGTTGGTCAAAACGACCCCCTCCTCCCTCCTTCATCTTCAACACCTACCCTGACCAGTGCTCTTCTGTAGCAGAGAGGTGCTCATATACAATAGAACAATATGCTGTGGGAGGTTGAGGAATGTGGGCCCCTATCACCCCCGAATAGTACAAGCTGAAACTCATTGTATCCCTAAGATGTAAATCTACACCTCTGGGCTGTAAAAGTGCTACAAAGAGGGTTCTTGACTGAGTAAATTAACATTCATCCCACTCGCAATTAAGCAGACAGACTGACATTGTAGCTCCTAC
Source organism: Craterocephalus stercusmuscarum (assembly GCA_037177115.1). Lineage (NCBI taxonomy): Eukaryota > Metazoa > Chordata > Actinopteri > Atheriniformes > Atherinidae > Craterocephalus > Craterocephalus stercusmuscarum. The sequence continues at coordinate 15,847,305 of JBBDHI010000013.1, read as the reverse complement.
ATTGCGGCAACACTGGGGGCTTTGTTGACGTGGCGTCTGGAAAGAGGAAAAACCAGAGGAAAATATTTTCAACTGAGTCATCGACTGGACTTTGGTATCTGGAGAGTAGAGTGCAAAACAAGACACTTTAATTCAGCTTTTACTCTCTTGTAGGACTTTGCTGCATTGCTAATAAAATCGCAGTAGACCCAGAAGGAGTTAACAATAGTTTTATCCTGCACAGATATCCATCCCTGCGCCTACTATAGAAACCGATCAGGTCAAATCCTACAGTAGGCGATGCAGTGATAAAACATAAAACTTACATAATAACACATCTACATGGAGCAAGGACTACAAAAAGCAATTCAGAGAAAAATGAGCCGTATACTGAGCATCTTAGCAAGTGTTAAACACACGCACAAACAACTCTTATCTCGTTAACACTGGATATAAGAACACATTACTGGAAGCATGAATACATTACCATCTGCTGCTTTTAATCCCAGACAGTTACAGTAGTGGCATGTTTTGGTAAAAGGATATCATTAATCATGGGTATAATCAGATGACATCAGGTCATGGCCCACTAAGTGTGTTTTCCTCATTATGGTAATATGGAGAAGAGGGGTGTGTTTCCGCTTCTCCTTTTTTCCCCCTACTTTGACACCTCTTTTCATGTCACCTTACTCATCACGCTGAAGGAAGGAAAGGATTAGGAGTGCGGACACAACACCTACCCCTTACAGCATCTATGATCTGCTAGATTTTCACTAAAATCTTACATACTTCGCAAAATTGACACAATGCTATAGAAAGACGACAAATTACACTTGCATTTGATGCGCAGTATAAAAAAATAAGTCGTTTCAAAAATCTTTAATGTTATGGCTTTTTTTTCCGTCACCACAGCTTCAGTTTGTAAATAGAAGAGCATTTCTGTTACAGTAAAAATAAACCTCATGGCCGTTTACTGTCTCCATATTTGAAGTTTGTGGTTTTGATTGTGTGTGATTATGTTCCGAGAGAATGACCTTTAGTGGCAACCGTATTGTAATGTAATGAGGATGTGTCAGTGGGCAGGAGTACAGTGATGAGACAAGGCCAGGCAACTGGCGTTTAGAGCATCGATCCGCTACCGCAATGAGTATAGGAGAGAATCTGAAATATTTCAACACCTCCTTCTCCTCATGTAGGAGTGGATGCTGATTCGATTTTAGCTAGTCCTAAAGAGCCGGCAGTAACTACAAGAGAGTCAAGAGCTTTCTGTCTGTAAGTGAAAATTTAACAAGAGATTATGTTTTTCCTGCAACATACATGATGATAGAAATACCATAAATCTAAATTGTTTACAGTAAAAAAAAAATGAAATAGTGATACTGCTTTATCTTTATTGACTTGGGAATGCACACAAACCTTGTATATGTGGTGTAGCTGAGAATGTGACAGTGTTTTATTCTATTAATGATGATTAAAGAGGAAAAGATGAAAAACAGTTGGAGTGGAGGTGAAAGCAGAGGTGGTACGGATTGATATGGTGATGGATTCTCTTACCTCCACCTTCTCATTAACTCTGGCCGAGGTAATATAACCTGGGAAAGATTTTCTCCTCCTACTTCAGCACTAACACAGAGTCTCTAAGCCCCGCTTGGTAAGCCCCATCTCATAAAGCACAATTAACTGGACCAATCAGACAGGCTTAAAGTCACTCCTCTAGTGCCTTAACTCCTAATTAACCAAAAAGCATCATCAGTGATGAATCAGCCCGTGGATTTCAATCATAATCATAGACACTCATAATGTTGTAATTTGCTGTGACTTTTTCGTCAAGGACTACTTGGAGTAATTTGAGCTAATAGGAATTAAGATCTATAATTTTTTTTTCAGGTTTTTTTTTTTTTTTCTAAAAGATGGAAAGTGAATGCATATATGTGAATCCTCAGCTGAAAGAGATTTGAGTATGTACTGACTAGTTTATCTCTGGGGTGTAAGCCTTAACTAAGGAAGCGGAGTGCCAGTGAAACATTAATCACCAAAGTATTATGGCTGATATTCTTGGACAGCACATTAATTCAGGTGGCTATTAGGCTGCCTTGCAGCCAACCTTCAAAAAAGGTCCACATTGAAATTCAGCTTGACAGTGTACAGTGTGCAAAAAGCTAACTATGGCGTTACTGCATCCCCGCACTAAGCAAAACATATCGCAGATATGAATATTGCCTATATATAAGTGTGCTTAGTGGAGTCGTTGCTGCAAAATAATGCAGACTACAGTGGGCAGTAGGTTTAGTCATTCTGAACTGGCACCACAGTCTTCCGTGTATTCCTTGTCAACAGAGACAGACACTCTACCTGTAGATGGAAATAAAAAAAGGCTGAAGAAACACCAATTAGAATGGTTCGCTCTCCTGCACTCCCTCAGAAAAGCCTGGCTCCGCTAAAGGTCAGCCTGAAATTTGAATGACAGGGCCAAAGTCTTTTACTCATAATTTTTGTGTTTGCAATAGATTTCAGAGCAATTCACAGCCTTAAAGGCCTTAAGTGGAACAGCAATTAATTGTAATGAATAATCTGACAAATCTGGTTGACATATGGCCGCTAATACTCCTCCTTTCTAGAGGGAGCAGTGGAGGGATTAGATTACCTCAAATGAAATCTGGGAGCGCGGTGCCATCTGCATGTACAGGGGGAGGCAGTGCACGTAAAACAGGACGAGGGTGGAACTGAGGTCTGCTCCCTGACGCCTGAGTTCCCTCAACCTCACCAGCAACTGATTTGGGAATAGAGGCTTTTTTTTCTCATCTTATTGAGCCAGCTGCTTCTCGTGAAATAAAACGCAATAATGCGGCTGCATTGCCAAAATCGAACACACTGAGAAGAGCAAACAAACATGACAGAAGTGATAAGTGTTGTGTAAACATATAAACAACATCGCCATCATGTCAAACCAGCTGAGTGCAGGGAAACCTTAACTTTATTAAAAGCTATTAGAGGTATGATGAATTACCACATTGCATGCACAGTTTATTATTGAGCTGCAGAAACTGCAAGAACGTGTCTTTTTTATGGTTGTGGGATGTGAAACGCAGTTGCATTGTATAGGCAGTTTAGCATCATTTTATGCCACAAAACCTAAAATAAAGCCAAAAGAGCCCAGATTATTTGCTTTAATAATTAAAGGAGAATAATTTATTAGCATTAAACAAAAACAACACTAAGTATGACATGCTGGTTGGACTTTAATGCAGTCGAAATTGAGCATGGAGTTGATAATTTGTTTATCCTTTAACAAAGTGCTACGTTTGAGTGAATGTACTTAGTCATACATACCATGTCAATGAAATAAATAAGCATCTTCTGAAGATGAGGCAGGTAAATTACTCTGGGAAATATATTATTCAGCCATTTATAAAGGGCTCCTGCAGTTGCAGGATCTAAGGGGTTTTAAATAGTGCCACCGAAGTAAAGATAGCCTGGACCTCGGTTCTGTGAAACAATGTATTGCTGGGAGTGTACTGCTGTATCAACAGAGCTGATGGGTGTAATGGCGTCACCCTGTAAACTCCTGCTAAAAGCCTGATAAAGAGGAGGCATTCAGCTAAATGGCTATTAACAGCCAGCTGACAAAAGCAAATGCATCAGCACATTCATTTACAGAAGGGAGACGCTGTTCTCATAATACACTCAAGCTTTCTGTTTCTCTGCGTAGTATATATTTTCAGAACTATCAAAATAATTCAGAACCGTGTTTGTATTTGATAAAGCCTCTTATATTTGTCATGGAACTAGCCCAATTGATTTTAAAAAATTTTTAACTGCAAAACATAAGAGCAGTCCAGATGGCTTCAGTCGCTTCTTCAGCTGAACAGCTGATCCTGTTGGTTGTGGAGACTAGTGAATGCAGTAACATGCCATTTTCATGATGTACCTCTTCTAAAATAGTCGTACTGTCCTAATCTGTCTCTCTATCTGTCATAGTCTCTTGTCAACCATCAAAAATCTAAGTGAAAAAATAATCTTCTTAATGTTCTATCATAAAACCTAACATTCTCTTAGATACAAAAGTTTAAAACAGTCACAAACCAAAATCAAGACATCAGTTTCCAAAAGACCCAAGCTCTATATTTAAAGAAGCTATACCCGATATTAAGTCAGGCTATTTTAGTTAGAAAAAGCGGCTAGTTTTTAGCTTATGCGTGATGCTCTTTCTCGGCCAGCGGGGTTAACTTCTGGATTCCTATGGGAACGCTCTCACTGGCTGATGGGAATCCAGATGTTCCGAAAGTTAACCCCATTGGCAGAGAAAGAGCGCCATGCTAAAGCTAAAAAGTAGCTACTTTCCCTAACTAAAATAGCCTGACTTAATATCGGGTATACAGTAGTTCCGAGCTCCATTGACTTCCAGTCAAGTTTGAGCTTGACTGGAAGTCAATGGAAGCCAGAGCTCTTTGGAGCCAGCAGCTGTCAGCAGACGGCTGTAATACAACTTAAGCCACTTCGGCATTGGCCTCATTGTACACACCAGAAGGTTTAGCCCAGTTACCCGGTCCTGGTGGCTACCAGCACTATTATTTCAACCTGGGGAAACAGACTGCAGCTGCTGTTGTCCTACAGCTAGTGTATTTTGCTAGCTTCTCATTTCATCTTTTCCTCACAGCATGCTAAATGGCCATACAATCCCACTCAGCAATAGCCAGGAGTCATTTCTTGCACAGTAAAAACTTCCAGTGTTAAAGCTGTCCTGGTAAACAACATACATTTTACAGCTTGAATGCAGCTCTTTAAGATATATAACACAAGGTCAGGTTACTGAAAAAAGTCTTGAGAGCAAAAGTTTGAGACTTCTTCATTCTGCGTCAAAAGGTATTATCAGATTAACACATTCATTATTTCAAAAGTCTCAAACAAATGGATTTACCCTCACAGTGTAGAAATGTTGAGATTCTCATCCTGATTTTGTCTGTTGCAGCAATGAAACACACCTGATGGCTAAATTCACTATCAGATATTGTTAACAGTGTACTATACACTTCTTCTGAGTTCATTATTGTGTTTTGTGCATTACATGTGCAATTAATCAGTCTTCAAATGTTGATGACTGCCCAGCACTAATAAAAGTCCTAAAATGTTCAAATACGTTTTTTAAAGTCTTTTAAGCCTTCTTTTTTTAAAGAGAAAAACTATACATTGTTTTCATATTGCAAATGAGCCAGGAAACATGGAAACAGTAAAACGATTTAGTTTAGATTATATTGTTTACTAACTCCAGCCAATTAATTTTCATTTATTTCTATCCCTAACTAGATAGAGTTTTGGCTAAAAGCAACCGGGGAATGAGATAATTGTACTGTAACTTCTGTTCATTTGTAGCCAAGGCAACCAGCAACACAACATCTGTGAGAGTGATGGTCATCTTGTAGAAAGAATGCACAGGTATTTATTGTTTTCTTACCTTTACCATGTAGTTTTGATTTCTGTCCAGCTTGGAAGTGACGTGTTTTACAGAGTTGTCATATGGCTTTGATCTCATGTCACGGATGCATAAATGTTTGATGGCTCCGTCATGCCTTCCATCCCCAGTTTTAACATTACCTGAGGATTTTCAGGATTTCAGGCTTCATGAATGGGGTATTTAAGGGTATGACCAAATTACCTTTAAGTCCATTTTAGCTGGAAGACTTGTGGGGAAGAATGTGTAACAGTAACATTGGTCAACAGCCAAACAGTTTTATAGGCTCAAAAATGGTTATATCACTATGCCCCACACAATCCCCTTTGTCTATACAAAGACCCATATTATATGATGAAATATAGGTTCTGTCTCTTCCAATGTTCCTCTATGGTGATAGCGTTCAGATGTTACATGCTACATTGCTTCCATTGAATGTACATTATAACACACCTTTCATTTGATTGGTTATAACAAAAAGGAGATATTGAACTTTGGCATCTTAAAAAAAAGAACGTTAATGAGATTGCGACCCATCAGACATAATCTGTTCAAAAGTAACTCGACTTTTCTTCCTTAATTTCATCAGTGAATGGTCATGGTGTGTTATAATGTAC
>JBBDHI010000013.1:15813197-15829192 GCA_037177115.1 Craterocephalus stercusmuscarum | reverse complement strand
TATATATAAACAAGAAGACAAAACAAGAAAGAAAAAGATAATCTTTTTTTTTAAACAGGAAGGAAAAGAAAATACACCAAAGTTTTTTTATGTTAAATTAGGCTTAATGAGATTCCTAAATAGATCAAATAGATAGGCTATGTTGTGCATGCTGGCATTAATGCACAGAAAAAACAGTTGGGCATTGTCTAAACCAGTAATGTATTTGTTAACGCAGGTAGAAAGGGGGGAGCTTTTAGCTCACAGTGAAGCAGATAATGAAGAAGTTAATAAGAGGAATGGTACTTTGAAATGTTCCTCAACCACCTAGGTCCCACAATTTAATCTGTAATAAATAATTTGGCATCATTGCAAGATGGCATCTCATAATGGCAAATGAAATATGCTGGTATGATAGGTACAATAAATCTGGATTTTCCTATGGTTCCCTCAGGCTAGGACAATATGCAACGATAGTGCTCTCTGTCAGGAAGAGCAGATCTCAGAGCCGTCATAAAATCTAAATGGGCACTAATTAGGCAAGGCTTCCCTCTCACACTTACTATTTCTATTGACATTTTCGGTGCACCGTCCCCCCTCCCCCTGCACTACTATAAGTCACTGAGAAAGAACTCCCAGGATTGCAGAGCGCAGGGCTGTTAAGGGGAAGTTCAACTTAGTGGTAATGAATAAATTTGCCCTCCCATGCAGTACAGTTTCTTTTGTCCTGGACCCAAGCATATTCATACATCTAAATAGTAATTTTCTTTGTAACAACCAAAGCAGCTGCAGCAGGTATAAGAGTCATAAATACACAAAATAATTGCCTTTGGTTAGAGAGAAACTCCTTTTCAAAGAAAAAAAAGACTAAAGGAGGGAAGAACTCTTTAATTGCAATAAAATGCTGTCTGATGTATTAAAAAGAGAAACACGCTGTGTTTTTCTCAACATGTTGCATTTGTTATGTAGCAACAATAAAAATCTGAATACAACTATGTTCTTTAAAGCTATCAACTACAACCACAATGATAATATTTCTAGCTGCACTCACAACAGAGTTTAGTTAAGTTCTCTATAGGGAACATCGGGGTTGAGGAGTGGAGAGGACAGAGGGGATCAGGTAAATATATACGTATGCATTCCTGGCTGCTTCAAATTAATAAAAACTTAATGCGCACTTGGCAAAGGACTGCTTGTTGAACATATGCTGCAAGCACGGCTAAGCCATCTGGCTCAGAGTCAAGTATTCCCACCAACTGTAGTCTTATGCTACCTGACAGTGGAAAAGCTTTATTCCCCTGGCATCGGGGGCACAAATGGAGAAATATTATTGAAATGATTATCTGCATCAAGACTCAGATTTGGGCTGACATTTCGCTGGCTCTGTGTAATCCAAGGGGTTGTCTAGGAGAGGGCGGAGAGGGGGTTTGCCAGTAAGCCTTGGCGGGATGATTAATGAAGCCAGGATACTGGGTGGACCCAGCCCACCTCCACTCAGACCCAGGGGCCGAGCCCCGCATATGAAATTGGCCTCTGCTGCTCGTCTCCCTGGGAGAGAGACGCTGATGATCCTCCCGACACCACTCTGCCTCCAGTCACCAAACAGCACTCCAAAGCCAAGCCAGATCCAGGCTTACAAGATGCTGTCCTCACACTGTGCGGCTGGAGGAGAAGGCTGCTCGGTGGAGAGCAGCATCCACACACCTGCTCCTCTGTCAGTCATCTTTTGATTCATTTTTTCTTTTATGCTTTTGTGTATTTATCATGAAAATTACAACTGTTATGTTGTGTCATTCAGCAGCCTGACATTGAAGGTTCTTTTGTGGATTGCTACATATTCTATATGAGAGGAATGACATGTTTTTTATATAGTGAACAAACAGATGTTTTACAGATGCATGTGTGTTTTTAAATATATTTAAGATCAACTTAAGAAACCACAGAAGAGACCCTAAAAAATTTTACTGAATGTGGCAATTCCTGTGTTTTTATGTATAAAACTTGCATTTCCTTTAAAGACCATAAATCTCTCCGTGCTGTACATCACTACAGCAGCATTGTTGAGGCTCTCCCTCAACCCCTTAGCCTTGATGGATGGGCCAGTGAAAGCCTCTCAGGATGCTGGTAATCGCATAACACCAAACCAAAATCTTGATCAAGAAGGGAGAAAAAAGGCACTGACATGCTGCTCATGAATGAGGCAAGAGGTAGCAAATATCTATATATATTTTTTTTTCTTTTTTTTTTTTCAAAAAATGTGAGGAACATCTTTAATCACTTTGTGTTCATGATTAGTCATGGACAATATAGCTTTGTTAGAAGTGCACGATAATTAATAACAGCACCAGGACTGAACAATTGAGGAAGCGAGTGTCATAAGTTGTACAATACCAAAGAGGTGATTTCTAAATAGTGTAAATTAGGTGTTTACCTATTGTGATCCAGCCTTTGACACACTCAGTTTCTTCTTGCTTGAGAACCAGACTAAAGAGAATGATTAATTGCAAGCTCGCGGGTTTTACAGCTTCAAGAGTAAATCAACTTCTGAGAAGTGCTAACTTGCTAAAACATAAACTAATTTTAGGCCCCAGATATTAAAATATAATCCATCTTCTTCCTCTACAGGGAAAGCTAATTAGAAAATGTGACTGGCATAAGAGAGGAGAGGTGGAGGAATGGTGGGATTAGGCTCGGGGAGCAGAAAATCACACCCTCTTGCTAAATCTTGGGATTTCTATACACTTGAAATCAACTATTTTACGTTATGCCTCACAGTCTGTCACTTTTTTTTTAAATGAAAGCCCAAGAGTTATTTTATTCACCATAAATCATATGAAGTTAAAATATCACAAGAGAAACAGTGTATGCATGAATAAAAGAAGGAGCTGACAAACTATGTTAGGAGGTATTTGTATTTTTCTTTCTTCCGATTTACAAATATTTATCATCCTTGGCCCAGTCTGTGGGTTTTTATTTGAACATCTAACTGCCACACTTTCTCTTTAATGCAACAGCCAATAAACATCCATTGCTTAAAGCAAATAGGTGACTGGCGTTTATGTCTCATTTTCTTTGCACATTTTAACCTTGTACAGTGAAACAACCACAACATTTTGTTTATAGTTTATTTACCAGGGAAACAAAGTAGTTCTAAAAAGCAGTATACAATTGTAGCAAGCTTGAAATACACCTAAAGAAAATCAAGTCTGATTAATTTGGTCATATCTGATTTTGAATTTGAGACATCAGGCAAGTTGTTTTAAGAGTAAATAAATGTTAAAAATAAGCAGTATGAGAGAGCATCACATGCAACATGACAGTGTTCTGCAGATCTGAGTGGCCAGAGCCAGCCGAGTTCTCTCGAGTCCCTGCAGACGATCCCCTGAGAGAAGAAATGCTCTGAGTGGTGACAGCTTAAAGGCAATAAGCCAATAATAAAGAGCAGCAAAGTGGCCATGAGAGAGAGTTCTCCAGCTGCATTTAAAACAAAGCGGCAAACAATTGTTGCTGAGTTGTCCGCGACCAGGTGTCCAAAAATTCCTTGTGCAGGTTTAATTCTACAATTAATGAAAATGTTTTTTTTTTATTTTAAGGTCCTTTTCCCCTTTAATCCCTCTCTTTAAATGCATAATAGGGATGTAATTTTGCTGAAAGTGGCACACTGACAATTTATTTCAGCAGGCCGGTCTGTTAACCCTTTCAGTCTGTGACATAAGTTCATAATCCATTTGCAGAGGCACGTATTTTAAAGCTATAATAGCTGTACAACTGCTGCCCTGCTGGGAGACTATTTGGCTGCACCAATTGTATTGAAATGCCTTCCAACTGTCTGTAACTACTGAGGAACACTAAAAGGAAAATCTTCAGATTGCAAATTGCACTTAATCTAGCTAAACTTTTTTCATGATGTATGGATATGACACAGGAGGTGATGGTAGATTTACTTAAAAGCTAACACTGAGAAGGACAAAATAAATGCTTTAATGGCAGCTACATAAAATGCATTGTTTGACAGAACAAACAGTTAAGAGAAAAACAAAAGAATTATGGTAAATAATCATCTAAAATTCAGACAGAACATGCAGTTGGAGCCATCAAGTGTTCCCACAAAATAGGGACAATTAACAAACCAAAAATAACATTAGCTGGAGGCCTGGCTGCATTTGTATTGCTGCGTACTGTATGTGGGATGCTTTCCGGCCCAGAGGCATCCACCTTTTAACGCAAACTTTTTCTTTTCTATTATTATTATTCTCTGCCTCTGCAATCTGCTTTTCTGGGAGAACTTTAGTGGTTAGTCCTTTACTTCAGCACTGTTGAACTTAAGGAGGATGTGGATGAATTTCTGTGCTAGTTTGGGAAGCAGAGTGCTGCAGAGGAAGGCAGCGGCCAGTCTGTGGTGGGGGGCCAGCCGCTGGAAAACTCATTTGGAATTCAGCACTGCAACATTGCCATCTTTTGGCCAGACTGAATAGTCTAACATCTTTTTACTGCTGCCATCTCCAGACCCTTGCTGAGGTCCTTAGGCAGCTTGACACAAAGGTAGGTAATCTGTGAGTTCCTTTGTTGCAGGGAAAGGGATTGTGTTATGTTGTGGGTGTCTCTCTTTGATAATTTGCTAATACTTAAACTGAATATGACTTTCAAATTTTAGAAACCCTTATTGCATTAAAACAACTCTTGAATTAAATTACAACAGTTTGCAGCTGGGATACAACAAAAGACATTTTTTACTCTTTCCAGACATTCTCCATTTCACTATATGTTAAGGTCGTAATTCAAATATCATACCAACAAGTTCCATGTGATGGCTTTCCAAATCTAATCCACACGTTCTGGCTCATCATCCGTCATCTATTCCAGCCTTGGCAGAAAATTTACAAACATGTGGTGCGCAGGAAGGCTTGAGTGGCTATGCTGATCCTCTACCTGAATAAATATTTGTCTGATGTGGCCGCGCTGTCCTGTTTTCCCACGGTGGTGTATGGGACATCATGGATAAGAGAGAGGATGGGCTCTGACAGAGAGTGACAATTCATCCCTTCATCCCCTCTAACTGACATGTCACATTCTCTGATGACTTTATTGTGCTCCCTGTCACTGCACTTAATCTGTGTGTCAGTCAAGCCGGAGCGGCCCACACCAGCACCTCTAGACAGCAAAGCTAATGCCCACCCTTTTAATGACATTAGATTTGGAGTAATGCCATTCAGCATAGCACTGATATTATCTTCTATTTGCATCATTCAGCCTGCGACACAGGCAGAGCCCGGCCGATAGAGAGCTGGTCATTTCCCCATCCATTTCCACTTGGATGACAGATGTCAAGATGGAAACTGACTATTATTTACTCTAGCCATGTTTTTATCACACGCAGACATGATGTCTCACTTTACTCCAGGCTGTCAGCCAATGCATCACAGTCTGTCTTTTTGTGATATTTTTTTGTGAGTACAACAGAGCAAAGTATACATTTATTATTTTGCTTTTATTTGTTCATTTTTGAAAAACAAAAAATTGTATATATTAGCTCCAACTGCTGTGAGACAAACCAATAGATGCGATAATATGATGCATGATCTAAGTCTAATACCTTATAATAAACCTTAGGAGCAGTAGAGACTGATGATGATTTGTTGGTTTGAGTATCTCTCTTGCAGTCTCTGTGCATGTGAACGAATAATACCTGCTTATGCATGGCAGACATATTCCTCCTTTCAATAAGCATCTGTCCTGTCCTCTCTCGGTGCTATGATAACAATCTAATGAACATGCCAAAAATGTTTTTGAGCAATTCAAATTCCTTCTGCTCCATGTTTGGTTCTCCTGTCTTTGAGAATTAGTACCAGCCTATCAGCATTAGAGGTTACAATTTTTTTTTTCTTTTACTGACAGTGCAGTCTCTCTCCCATCAGAGCTCCCTGTGCCTAATTAAATGTATTTAGCATCATAAATATTCCAGGGGGACAGGTTGACACAGTGAATTAATGTCTTGCCTCAACACCGCAGCCTCTCTATTGGCTGTGGGGAGAAAGTTAACCTGATGCCAGGTAAATGCTGTTGCTTTCATGTCTTGTTATAAATCAGTGTTGCATTTGCTTTCTAATGCACTGAAATGCAAAGTATACGAGATGCAGAATAAGGCACAGAGCAGGAACAGTGTTAGTTTTGGAATTACTTGTGTGAGAAGCTTCTGAGTTTTCATTTTAAGCAACTAGATTTGCAATTTTGCATCAGTCACTTTAATGTTTCTCATTACCAATTTTTCTGTCTTGGTCAGTTATGCAACACTTTTTGATACTTTGATACATAGTACATTGAAATCTGTATTAGCCGTCATTTCAGCTGACATAACCATTTACTTACAGTCATAAATATCATAGGGTTTGGCTTAAATCTAACAAATGTTTCTAAGTTGCTCCAACTTAGTTTATTGGTTCATGTTAAAGAAGAACTAGATGAATCTGGTATTGCATGATGTTGCTTTTACCCATCAGATCACAATGTCATTTTTTGGTTTGAATTTTAACAAGAAGACTTGCTCAGGGTCTGTGTACTTCCAGTTCTAAGGAGATAATGTGGTTTTCCTGGTTAGCTGAACGCTCCAGCCATACCCTGATGGGATTTTGGGGTGTCGCAGCCTCACTTCATCTTGCTGGTGAATTCACCAGTGTCCTCTGCTCAACAATGCCCTCTACAAATCCCCACGGAAGTTGGCGGGGAATGTTTTGGGATTCCCTCTGCAGGGTTTGAAGCTCATCGCAAAGCTTCCCCCTTGTAGAGGAAACGTTTCACTGTTTATTTGATGCACCTTTCCTATGCGGGCGAAACAAGGAAACGTGTAACTGTCTGCTAAGCCACCACCAGAACAGACAGATAGAGTTGCCAAACCAGGCTGAAGGGGGTTGGAGGGGATAGAATTACATGTTATTATGTTCATTTTTAAATCTAGGTATTTTCCCCTCACCTGTGAAAATCCACAGACCTCGCTTTTTCTCCTCAACACGTGTAATTGCAATTTGCAAGAGCTAAACTAATTTTACGACACAGGAGCGCCTGTATTCATCTCCATATTAATAGAAAACAGAAAGTATAAATCCCAATTTTCCAGCAGCCACTGTCAGTGAGGAGGTTCCTTGAGGGAGAAGACTGTCTCTTTTCCATTAAAATATTGGTGCCTTCCCCTCACTTTCCCTATACAGCGCCTGTTTTTAGCCTAAATCAGATATCATAATTATGAATGGCACCTAAACTACATCACTGGCCTTGACACTTCTAATATCCACATGTGCCAATGCACTTTTAAGTTTTCACTGCCGGAGTGCTCTCCGCGTTGAGTTATAGAGCTGTGAGGTGCAGCTTTAGAGTTCAGGCCCCTCTGAGTCTCATTTCACAGTGGAAAAGGGAAGTTTGACTGATGGGCTCATTTGGGTTTAATACAGGAGCACTGCCCTGAAACATCTCGCAGACGAGACGGGAACCTTTTTCACAATTCCTGAAGCCAGCTCTCCAAAATCAGCGCATACCTGTTATAGATCAAAATATAATTAGTTAACACTTAATGGTAACTAAATACCCTTCTATAGAAGTATCAGTTCTGAACTTTTTCTATAGATAATAGTTAAATTTATTAATGCAACCATTAATATGTGCAAGTCTCACTTGAGGCTGCCTCCCTCTGCGTGTAAGTCATTACACTGCGGACAGGAACCTTTGTCAGGTCAGGCTCTACAAAGCAAAGGCAGTTGTAGGTGGTCTACCTTACCTCATTAGTAACAACATGAGCGGTGGTCTAATGAACTTAAGACAATGCTAATTAATGGAAGAGAACAAAGGCTTAACATTTCTAGAAAGTGTGAAGCTCCAAGTCTGCTTGTATGACAGCATTTAAGCCACCTTAATCCGCTTGTGATGCGTCGCGCGGTGCCTCGACCGCACAGTGCTGGGGCAGGTCAGAGGGAGCAGCTCCATACCTCAGCAGATATAGTCACCTGTGACAATCCTTTATGGGCTGATAAAGTAAGGGAAGTGTCTCAAGGAACAGTGCACTGACTTGGCGAAGGGTGTCCCCAGAGAGCAGGTGTCAGGGTTGTCTATCAGAAGGCTGAAAGGAGAAAAGGGACGTGTTACCGGGCTCTATTGTATCCCGGTTGTCATTGACTGATCGGGTCCATTTAGCTGGCTTTCACAGTGAATGAAACCACCTGAATAGATGAAAGCGAGACAGCCTTCCTGACAAACAAGGAGGCCTGGAATATTCATGGAGGATCTGTGAGGAAAAGATTAATGTATTAGAAATTAAAATGGGGCCCGGACGTATGATCTTGCTCTAACACTTGGCCAGACCTGTGTCACCCGCCGCTAGCGCCTGAAGTCGGCACATGCCGCTGCCAAGGTGGAGAGGAATCATTAAGCACCCCGCCATTGTGTGAGCAGAATAATCAAACTTCCGCCCTCCCTCCCCCCATTCTCCTCACACCCCCCCATTCTTTCCTGCAGCACTGACAATGAATAATTCTGGAGCCATTTGCAATGTTAACGGCACCTATCTGGGCCATCCATGCCTTTATGATAAGAGCCCCAAATATGCATTTCAACAGTCTGAACAGAAGCTGCTTCACCGGCATTTCAAAGGACACCTGTCAGTCATCTGAAAGAGCTGTCAGTCTCTGTCACGCAACGGTGCCAGTGAAATGGCCCAAAAGATAATCTTTACTCTCCCCTCTTTCTGTCTCTCCACCTCTCTCTTTCAGATCACAGCAGTTACATTTGCAATAGAGTGACAAGTGATTTACACTGGAAAATGGATTGTGTTTAAACTGCAAAAAGGGAGGGGGTTATTCTTTTAGGCTGTGTTATTCTTTGCTGGCGTACAGCTGTATCAAATATGCTATCATAAATGTGATCTGGGCTACACTGAATGTCATTATGTGTGATACCATGAGCTCTAGATGGGCGCCTGAGCTCAAAGGTGACTTTGATGAATCCTATCTCACTTAACAGAGCTATGTGTGCGAGAGGAGTTAAAGGAAGATGGGCTGGATCAAACAGGTTTTCAAAAAGTTTGACCTTCTTCTGCTTTTAGCTGGAATTTGTCTTCAAACAGAGATTATTTTATGTATCTAAGTGGTTATGTGGTCAAAGATTTTTTATTTTTTTTGCATTCAATAAAAAAAATGTTTTCCCATAGCTGCCTATTTGAGCTGATACGCTCATGTATTCTTTTTATAAATTCCACAGATTTGTTTGTTTCATATTCTACTGATATGGCCATTTTGTTGACAAGGAGGGATACAAGCCCCCATGCCCCTCCAAATCTAAGCCAGGAATTTGTTCAAGCCCGACTTACTTGTGTGCCACCAGCTGTTGGTGATATTTACAGCTGAGTGCGGAAGAAGTGTTTGGACACAGGCTTGCAGGGCCATGGCAGCACTGGTCCCAGTCCCATTCCCCTTATGGCCACTCTGAGGGCGAGGGCAGCCAGCACTCACAGTGCAGACTGTGATGCCATGAAACCCCAACACAGAGGTGCACAAAATGACACATAACTCAGATTTACATATAGGACAGCTTGCTGGCTCAGCAGGGTGAGGAGCAAGCCAATTGCTTGAAAAACAGAGTCTCAATCTAAAGATTGACCTTTATGACAAGTCATCTTCTATCCAGATAAGCAAAGAATACGCTCAGTGAGGATGGCCCAGTTGTTTCCCTGCAGAACATCGCTTTTCCCATCATCATCAAGTGATCACAGGCAGATTATGGAAAATTATAGCATGTATGGCGGACCTCAGTGGTGCATTTTGATCTCCAAAGCCAACTGCCTGAAACTGTCTAAGTGTGCTCCTGGGAGCTCTGCCAAAAGTTGGAGTCACTCAAGTTCATCCGAGCAAAGCTCTGTGGAAACCCTTATGCTGACCCATCCAAAATTCTTTGTTGTTTTCCAACAAATCAGGCCATTTTCATCCAGAACAAACAGCAATTGGACAAGCCATTTGAATTCTGGGCACTCCTCTTTGTCACATAGTTTCCACACCATGTCCGCTCCTCCAACAATCTTCTCATTGTGGCTTGGGGAGGACACAGGCTCAAGGAGTGAGTCACTCGATGAATGTTCACGTTCATTTCAGGGCACAGTAGGATGGCATAATCCTTGATACTGAACCCTGACTCACCAGGGCTTGTTTAGATTGAGTGTTCTGTGCTTCTTACGTTGCGGAAAAAAAAGTCTTGCACTTGTACTTTTGATTGGATAAAGTTCAGCCGCACAGTCAGTGATGAAATAACATGTGTCAGGATGACAACAAGGCTGTTGTGAACAAAAACATTACAAGGAAACCCACCGAGGACGAATGAGCACGCATACGGATAATTCACGAGTGAATAAAATGTTATGAGTTAATCAAATGAAGTGAATGAAGGAACAAAGGAGGTTGTTATCTTGTCTGCAGTTTCTCTCCCCCGTTTTGAAATCCTCACACAAATGAATGTCAATTGATGTGCTTGTAGAACAGCTTTCTTACAAATTATTCAGTGACTGCAGTTTTGCAGTTGAAAAAGTCACCCATAGACAGCCATTCACCTGAGTCACAGATGAGTATATAATTGAGTCCTGAGGGAAAATAACTCAGCTTAACTACTGGAAATAATGTGTAAATTCAATACATTTTCTAATGAGCTCATTTGAGTTTGCTGCAGTTAGATTTGCTAGTCTAGTTGGGGATAGGATTCTGCTCCTGAGTTGAGGTGAGTAAAACCACATCTCCCCTGCATTCATTAAAATTAGCATATGGACCTGTCAACACTTCTCAGAGGCGCATTGTAACAATGCCATTTAGCCCAGCATCAAGCAATGCCAGTGGAGTGAATGCATGTGGTGGGTAAATGCCTCCCCACCCTCAGCGACAGGGGTGGAATAGGACTGGCAATGCTGGCTCTGACGCACAAAAGAGGCTGCGTTTTAACAGCCAGGCCCTGGCCTGTGACCAGGGGCCATCCACATCAACACTGCTTACACTCCACCATACCTCCCAGCTACTAGCCCAGCCAACCAGCTCTATGTACACACTGAGACTGACAGCAAGAGGAGTGTGTTAGGGTGTGTGGAGGAGCAACGAGGAAAAGATAGAAAGTAAGACAGGACGGTCTGTTTTACAGATATTTATAGATCTTCAAGATTTTTGCTAACTTTATGCAAATCTCCAGATCAACTTTAAAAATATTCTTACCAAAAGGTTTTAGGATTTGAGAGGCCTGTGAAAAAACAAACAAACAAACAAAAAAAAAAAATCCCAGATCCTTTATTATTGTTTGTCATCATTACGCTGAAGCTGCCAGTGAGAGAAGGTATTGTTGTTCAGTGGAGCACACAAGGCCCTCGTTGCATTGTTGTGCCAGGATTTTAAAACAGGCGCGAGTTATCAATAGACCACAGACTATTCGACTCACTCATCTGTGCCTCTCGATACACTTCAGAACCTCAAGCGCTGAACAGCCAACCATGATCTCACACAATTGGCCTGCATACTGACAAACCGTTTGCTTCTAGATGCATCCAGGTTCATGTCTAATGGGCAGACGGGGCCATCACTTCAAAGCTCCCACCTTCTCCTTTAAGCAAACATCATCGGCCTGTTGACAGAACTTGATTTATTTAAATCCCATTAGCCATTTAGCATCTTAGTAGACTTACTGAGGTTAGATGTAATAAACCTGATAATTAGCTTAGGATGCTGCAAATTCAGCTTGATGAATGTAGAGAGAGGAATAAAAAGGCAGGCAAAGGAGAGGACAAGGCCTCAGCTGTGCACTGAACTGATCTGCACAGTGTGATTACCTGGAGCAGAAAAAGCGAATGTAAAAGCCTTGGGCTGGCTTTGATATTTCCATCTTTCGTTTGTGTGCCATGAGCTGGACTACATCTAACAGAGCTAGACTGGGGGTCAGTGGGAATCAGAGGAGAGTAGAGGAAAGGAAAGGGAAGGAAACGAAACGAAGGAAAGGAAAGGAAAAGGAAATTAAAATTTGAACTCATACGAACAATCTTTCTGCTCACCTTCTGTCCAGAATGGGGTGCCTTATTTCCCCATCATTAAGAGAATTGCAAACAACTTTATTCTGTCAGTGCACTTATTCAAATATTACACATTCACACTTCTTTATAACTAAGTCTTGATGAGGAGGAAGTTTGTCTCCGCTTTGTAAAAAACAAATAAGATATAAGATAAAAAGGCACCCTGTTGTGTAGTACAGAGGTTGATGAGAAATTGTTGGGTAATGGCAGAACCAATTTGGATACATTAGCTGCATCATAATAAGGCAAACTACAGAATGTTTTGTCTTTCATCTGTTTTATGCCTCAGACATACACAGACATGTAGGTTGTGGAGAGTTTTTGAACAAACTGAAGGATTTCCTCAAACTATCAAGATGTCTGCTTTATGATGGCTGAATAAGACAGTCATGAAAATCTTAAATTCAAACCTTTAACAAGTATAGAGGTATCTATTTGGCAGATCACGTATCACTCATTTGCAGGTATGATGTGTTTGATTAGTGTCATTTGTTTTGGGTTTTTTATTTTATTTTTTATTTAATAATTTTTTGTTCAACTGAATGTTAAGAAAGTAAGATGGCTGAAAAAGGGCGGACGCCCGAAACATCACAGTATTAAAGTCCCTCTAGGAGCAGTTTCTCCTGCAATGACTACTTTTTTCATTTATGAAAGTAAGCACAGAGCACGGGGGGGAAAGAAGAACCTGTTAAATATTGATGCAGATTCCAATCTCTATGTTTAAGATGACGTCAGCAGAGGATATCCTCCCAAAACTCCACAGCAATTTATCTTCTAGCTTATTTGTCCAGAAATGCAGGATCATCAAATAAAAAACATATTCCCATCAAAACTTCATATCTAAACTCCAAAATGCGTAAGGACCGTTTCTAGCTTGGCTCCAGCGTGGGAATTGAGCTACCGTCTAAATCTTCCATAGCTTTCAATGACAGCTCAAAACTGTTTCTTCAAACATGTTTTTGTGTGTAGAGTAATACAGCCAAGCTCAAATTTCTCTCATCCCTTCAAGCGCAAAATACAAAAAGGCCTGGGCTGCCACTACCTGATTCAATCAAGTGTGTTACGTTGTATACCCATGGGCAACAAGGCGACTTGTATTTTAATTAATAATGTAATACCCTGGTCTCAAAGGCCTGGCCCTTGGCATTCTTGCTGCTTTTCTTTCTATTTTTTGTGCATGTGTGTGTGTGTCTGCAGGGGTGTGTGTGTGTGTGTGTGTGTAAATTCTCAAACGATCCCGGCAAAGATGCTGGAAGCATTTTTCAACACTTTTAGACTCATGCAACTGGATTTGATACATAGTACTTGAAACACCCCAGCATTTTCAAGCACTGTGTAAGTGAGGGAAAGCATGTTATACTGCATTAGCTGATAGTTGAAGAAGTAAAAAAGTCCACTACCATATCCTAAGTTTAGGGAAAGTTGCATATAAACACACATCACAAGACAGGTATTAAAAACTATTTCAGAAATGCAGAAAGAAATATTCAATCCATGCAAAATGCAGAGGGAATGAAAGTTAATGTTAAAAGCCATAAAAACAGACGTGGCCGTGGGTGTTATGTTGTGAGGGATAACAAACACAGTCAAGGGTAAACGCACGCTTCTTTGGAGATTCTGAACCGGAAAGAGGCCTGAGGGAGCTCAAGGGCTGGAAAACAGGCAATACTCAACCTTTCTCTGCTGCCGCACACACCAGGACAGGGAACGGTGGCACGTTTACAGTACGCCACAACATGACAAAATGTTAACTAAACACAGAAAAGAATTCGTTTGCACATATTATGTCCTGTAAACAACCACAAATAGGTGATATACATTTATCCCCAATGGTCCGTTTTTGGTCATACTGATCCAAGACTTTTTGTAAAACAGCTAAAACTTTTGATTATCACAGGTTTTTGTTGATATTTTATCAGTTCTATAACTTTTATACTAGAATATCATGGAGTGAATAAGAGTTTCTTAGACCACAAATGAAATTTGTAACAGAGCAAACATTTTAATTAGCCAACATAAGCACAGTCACAAGTAAATCTGAAATGATTATTCCTGCCCTCAGAGAAAGGCTGTCTCCTGCGCTCTGTCAAAAGGTCAAAAATGGCCCCAAACCGGCATGCAGTGACAGTGACCTGGAAGCGCTACTGATGACCCCACATCCAGGGGCCCAAAAGAGTTGATCATCTAACATGCAGGCAGCCTGGAGCCATGGAAATCTGACATTTGTCCTTATTCAAATGAACACAAACAATATGCATCTCATGCCTCTCCCTAACCTGTGCCAAATGTAAGACAGAGGGACCAGCAGTCTTCATGCATTGTCCTCCAAGTATTTGCCCTTCCTTGTGAATACAGCCTCGCAGCAGTCACACATAGAACTTGCAGTTGAAGCAGGGCTGCAAGAAGGCACAATCGTCTAGAGGAGCAGGGTCAAAAACTGAAATGAGGTCACAAACTAAAGCAAAATGTTGAGAGTGAGAGCAATTCAAGTCATGTGATTAGTTATGGTTATCTTTTTGACATTCTTTATATTGATTTTTTTATTTTTAATATCCAAGACATCTAAATCCTTAAAGTGATGAGAATCGGTGTTTTTAGAAAAGAAAGGGATCAAAACCTTGAGTGCCAGGTCACCATTTGTATGGATCCAAAGAAAATTTGAGCTAAACTTTGCAGGTTCGCTCAGCTTCACAGAAGTTTAGAATGTCACTCAGCTCGCTGTTTTGAGTTTCTGTGCAGGGACTTTCCTCTTTGGAGTCAGGGTCATCGTTTCATTTTTAAAATAACCAGGCTGATGTACACAGCGAAAAAGACTGTCACAGATAACCTTCCCAGGAGCAGACGAGCTTGGCAACGAGCTACTCTACATAAAAGCTGCTTTTCATTGCAGTATCTATGAATTGGCTGCAATGCCCAAG
Source organism: Craterocephalus stercusmuscarum (assembly GCA_037177115.1). Lineage (NCBI taxonomy): Eukaryota > Metazoa > Chordata > Actinopteri > Atheriniformes > Atherinidae > Craterocephalus > Craterocephalus stercusmuscarum. The sequence continues at coordinate 15,814,225 of JBBDHI010000013.1, read as the reverse complement.
AATCCCATGACAGTTTATCGCTTTTATATTCAGAGAGACAACAACCATATATTTAGATGATTGTTAGTTTCTTTCTTTCTTAATTAACTTTTTTTTCCTCAATTTGACCATATATGTTCGAGCACCCAAGCAGGAAATATTCCTCCAGATTAAACAACCTGTGTTTTTTTTAGCTACATAGATTCTCACAGATATTTACTGTAAGAAAAAAAGAGATACCTTTAATGGTGCAGTTTGACATCTTTGCTCTTCAAAAAATTATCCCACAAGGGGGCAGACATTTACAAGATTACATATGTTTCCTTTCCTATTCAACATCCTTTTATCTATCTAAGTCTGCAAATATCTTTCTATTGTTTTTGTACTACCAAATGAAAGAAATGAAATGAAAAACTTTTTCATGTGACATGTCATCTGTAAATTCACTGCTGCTTCTGTCCGTCTCCAAAAGAACAAAATATGTTATTACGACAAAATAGCCAACGAACAACTACACACAAGACAAATGAAACTTAGTTTTGATTTTACCACAGAAAATGTGCAATACAGACACTATAATAGAGATACTTTTACAAATCTACCATTTACATTATGAAAAAAAGAGGGAGCTGTACCATACCCGATCACATAATGGAAAATGGTTTAGGGAAGTGTCTTTGTCAAGCCACTAGTGTTGTTCTGTGGTAATTCACACACATCATACAGAAACGGCTCAGCAGCGCAAAAAGCTGCAGAATCAGCCAAGAACAGTTTTAGCCATGGTAAACACAACATCCACAATGTTACCAGCACAGAGCGACCATTCCTGCAATCATTTATTTCTGTTTTTATCTCAAGATCATAAAACTGGTTTTCAAATGATAACAATTAAATGTTCTTATTATCTCAGGAAATTGGCCTTTTCTTGATAACCACATACTGGTTATACAAGCTTCAAAGATCACGAGATAGTCATAGTAAACTCATAAATTAGTAGCTATAGCATCTTATTCATATGCTATTTCCTGAGATAATAAGAACATTTAATT
>JBBDHI010000013.1:15798137-15808721 GCA_037177115.1 Craterocephalus stercusmuscarum | reverse complement strand
GCAAAAACAACAAATCGCTTTATTGCTTGATTTACAACCCTTTTCTCTTTTTTAATGCTGGCAAAAAAAAAACATGGAACAAAAAGGGTTCATTAAACATGTCATATTTATTCAGAAAAGCATCATACGATATGAAACAATGTGCCTACACTTATGTGGTATCATGGCCGACATCACAGCTGGATGCTAAATCACAAAATAGATTATTTTGACAAAATACATATATTTAAAAATGTATGGCAGTGTTTCACAAGTTAATGTGTATTTTTTTTCCACATTATTATTTCATTACTTGCATACAGTAAATCTATATTTGACAAAGAATATAGCGTTTTAGCCCTTCATGCACATGCTTTTCTGAAACCTGAAGGACGGAGATGTTGCTCGCACCAGATAGTGCACAACATGAACAGAGTTAGAGCTCCATCTCATGGACTGAAATAAGTACAGCAAAGGCGTACCACAGCCCTGTTAAGATTTTCCCATTTATACATTTTAATAAGGACAGATGTGAATAAAACAATAAGGATGGCAAACTGTGGGTAACATCATCTGTTCAAGGTGCAGTAAGCCAGACATAATCTAAGTGTGTAATTCAGTAAGCAAGACAAAAACATAGTTAAGCTGTGAATATTTTATGATTCTCTCATTTATTGAGAAGAACAGCAATAAAATGAGTCCCATAATTTCGTCGGACATCTACAGATGTCAAAACACACACAAATTAAACTACCATCAAGTGAAAAACTTGATGAAAGCACCCTTAACATGACATAAATCAAAGATGTTTGGCTGCTTCGTGTTGTTGGCCAAATTACGGATAATTCCTCATTTGATGCATCCAGAGTAAAGCTTTCAAGTGATGCATATGCAGTGGATATTTTCTACATAAACTTCAAAATGTAACAAACAGAAAGAAATGGGAAGTTAATTGTGCAAAGGTCTCACTGATGGGAACCATCTGTCAAAACAAGCTGAACATCCACCGATTCTAATCACAATTAATTAAATGGCTAACAAATTACATACATCATAGTTAGTATGGTGTGAGTGTGTGTGTGTGTGTGTGTGTTGGGGGGGTGGGGGGCTACTGCAGGAAGTGTTATGAAACAAATTAGCATTAACAATGAAATAAAATTACATCACATTACTAAATATTATACTCGTTTCCGCGAGCCATATTTCTTAATGAATTCTCTAATTAATTTAATTCACACAATGTGCATAATTTGGAGCTGGAAATGTCAGTGGGTCAGGCTTAACCATATTGTTGCTGGCTGTCTTTTTCAACGAGCGCCATATTAGCACAACATGACCTCTATGTAAATTACACAGACCAACTGTTGTAATTTTTAATTCCAGCGTCTAATTAACATGTTCCAAAGATACCATACAAGTACATTTCACTCATTTTACACATGCCAGTGTCACTGTGAGATTTCCACGTCGCTTAATTTTGTGTAATCCTTGTGAGGGGAAGCATCATGACAGCTGGTGATACAGACATCAATCATGCCAAAAAGGATATCTTCTTTTTTTTTTCTTTCATCCATCTTTTATTAAGTCTGTAACTTTCTTGTCAGGTCGACTCACTGAAAACTCAACGCTGACAAAGCTGTGAGCTCCTACAGATTGTACAGCAGAGCTCGTTCAGCAGGCATTCACATGTAAATGGCATATTATTACTGATAAAAGCAGGCATTTTAGAGCTGCCTGCTTGATTTTTGAACACTGAAATAAGGTCAAGCAGCACAATCTAAGTTAGTAGGGCTGATTGGCTAAAACAGGGACTCCTGTCAAACTTATATTTAACTCTATCCAGCGGTTCACCATGGCACAGTCAATGATCTGAAGCAGTATTATTTTATGAGGATAATGTGCTTATACTGAATACCCCTCGCTTCAGATACCCTTATAAGGGTCATCTGCTTTGAGGGGCAGGGGCAGCATTTAAATAGCCAAGAATATATAAACTGTGTGCAGAATTTTATTCACAACTGGCAGCTATCTACTGAACTCAAAATTTTTTGCACTCTTCCATTAAAGAAAAGGCTACATTTACAATACAATAACTCTAATAAAATTGTTTTTGATTTAACTGAGTTGAACAAAATAAATATATAAATGGTCCTAGATAAATGACAGAATTTTGCTGAAGAGCAGTGATGCAGAATACCTGCCAACAGGTGCAGAATTTTGATGGAGAGTTACAGAAAATACCTGATTGCCTCAAAAGATTGCTCAACAAAATATTAGCTTATTAGTGTTGTAACATATATTAGTTCATCACCTTTTTTGCTTGTTTTTTTATATTTCTATTCAAAAAAAATGTCATGATATTATTATTTTTTTCACTTATTATCACCATAGTTTGCAATTGAAAGTGTGAATACAGTCGATGAATAAATGAATAAATTGACCAGTAAGCCTGCATGTGCACTGCAAGGCTCGGGGGCTATCCTGAGGCCAATCATTTAGCTAACACGCTAATGAAAGTGTGTGTAGTGTGGTTAAGGGCAGGCACCATGGGAGGCACCACTCCCCTCCCTCCTCATGTTGGGGACTGTTAATAGGCTGGATGGAGCCACTGGTACTCCCAAGAGAGGCCTGCTGATGAAGAGGAAAACCTGTCGTTGCCTCCACTAATCACTGCCTAATAGCTGCAGTAACATAGGTTTTACAAATGTGATTGTACATGTGTATATGTGCATCTGCACATAGCAAAAATTATGCAGTAAAGAAGCATATATATATATATATATATATATATATATATATATATATATATACTCAGTCGCCATTTTTTATCATCAGCTGATTAATCAGGATGACCGTGCACTGCATGGCTTTAACCATGGTTGCACAACCATTTATACCTAACATTTGTTTTATCAGTTTATTCTGCATCATTGGCAGTTTAAAGTTGTACAGTCATCACATCACATCTGGTAATTTTATTGAAATAATACTCATCATGAAATTTAAACAGTGATGTAGGGCCTAGCCATTATCACCCACGCGGGCATGTTTGTGCGAGCAACATCTTTGGTAAAGTTTGGTCCCGCCCTTGACTCAAACAGAGGACAAAATGTAAGACTAACAATTTGAAATATCTAAAATGTATCTGACCTTTGACCTCCTACTTAGATAAATTACAAACTGAATATAGACTCACCTATTCGGAATGTGCATTGTTTGATGACATTGTCCTACTTGAGATTGTAGTAAAACAAGTTACTCCACATTTTAAGGTGTGTATGTGTCCGGGCAGGCACGTCAGGCCCACTCACAAAAACAACAAAAAATTAAATAACACACTTGGGCCAAATGCCCACCTTTCAGTTTCTATCAACGAACCCGGCCAGCTTCCCTTATTGTTTCAAATCAATGACTTTTTGAAACACGAGACCCATAATTACAGGCAGCTACATGGCTTCACCACTGTAACGTCAAGATGTGTTTGAGTTCAAGAGTGCTTCCGGTGAAGATTTCCAAATTAAGACGTTTCTTCAGTAGCTACTTTTACATTTTTATCCACTAAGATTCGGTCTGTATCAGTATGGATTTTTCCTGGTAAGGAAACAACATGAAGATTTACATTAAAGTCAAACAGTATTTCCACGGAAACTGACAAGAGACAGTGTCCAGATAAGGACCACATACTGTAGCTAACATAACTACAGTTAGTGTAGTTATGTGGACGATGATATTATTATTTTCTTCAATTAAGGAAACAGCTGTTATGAAAACAGCTGCTAAATTTTCATATGACTCAAGTTTTGATTATTGCCATGATTGTGCAATACAATATAAAACAGAAGAAAGTTGTGGTTGCATTTCTGCTCTTCGGAACTGTGTTATTGTGGTAGGCAATTAGTATACTGCTTTGCAAAGTTTTAATGTGAACTCTAAACTCCTCGTTTCTGGGGGCTTTAACATCTCTCTGACTCTTTTTAACCCTTACTTTTCAACCAAGTTAAGATTCACATCCAAACTTTTTTTTATAAGTGGGCAAAAAAAAGAAAACTCGCAGTTCCCATAAGCAACACTTGATAAACGTTTTTTACACTATTTATTTCTCTTTTTTAAGTAAAGTTAGAAATTTACAAACACTTGTCATACAGTAAACTAAAGGTAACAGGAGGTACTAATGTATATCTAACAACAGACACAGAGAGATATCATAAATTATAGGTGCACTATCAGGGCAGCATCTTTCAACCATGATTTTTGGGGAAGCAACAATTATCTGTCATCCGAATTTACTGTAAATATAAGCCTTTATTTTGTCTAAATTTGCAGCGCAGCCCTTCCGGTGCGCTGCTAGCTTTTTCCGGCTTACCGCTTCGTGTGGGTGACACGTTTATGTCGGTCCGTCCAATCAGATTTCTGGTAAAGTGGAAGTCAGTCGCTACGTCCTCATACAAAAGTGAGTGTAAGTCAAAGAAGTTTCGCTGTGATTAGTCTCTCGAACAATACCAAACATATTTTAACCGAGTTTATTTTTCTTTAACTATTATATCAAGCCTTTGGACGCTGACATAATGATTCCAGGCGGCTGAACATGACCGGAGCCACACGGTATGGATATATTACACTTACATTGTGCGTTTATCCAGCGCCACGGGTGTCAGAGCATATTGGACGTCTGACTGACAACAACTGGCTACCGCTACTACTCCGTGAAGTTTTACCAGCATGCCACGCAAGCAAACGACTTCCTCAAGGACAAAAAAAGTTTTCACGCAGCCCAAGAAGTGGTCTTCTCAGCACGAGACTCCACGCGCAGATTTAGTTGTTTGAACCGTGAAAACGATGAAGCTTAGGAGATATTTGAGGGGGAGTGGGAGGGTGCTGGCGTTTGTGTTCGTTGCTTCTGTCATTTGGCTTCTGTTTGACATGGCTGCGCTCCGAATATCAATAAACGATGCGAACGGTCAGATGCTGAAGGAGCGCGTGATCAGAGAAAGAGAGATGATCAAACAGCAGTCCAGGGTGACACAGCTGATCAAAAGGGGCTTTAAACACCCGGTGCAGAGGGTGGACTTTGCTGTCACACGTGATGCCAAAAGACCCAGTCCAAGCATCAAAATAGCCCAAGTGTACAGACATGGAGGCAGGGGTCAGGATCAAATGGACAACAAGTGGAACTTAAATCAGGGAAAGGGAGGAAATGTTCCTAAAAGCGATGGTTCTATATCTGTAGTTTCTAAGCATGAGGATGCAGCTGCCCCTTCTAAAAATATCCCACCAAAGCAGAATGCTTCCATAAAGAAAGTAGCAGTAAACTTGGATCTAAATGTAGCAGTGGTTAATAGAAGTCAGACAAACAAAGCCACCTTACAGAAGGGACTCATTAAAACGGTACACATTGCACAAAACGCTTTGAGCAACATCGATTCAAAGACAAACGGGAAAGCTAAGGCTGAATCTGCTAATAACCGAACAAAAACGAGCCAGCCTCAGGAGGACGCACGTCCTGATAAAACATCTCGCCAAACTCCCATCAAGGATGTAAAGAGAAAGGAGGATACACACGTCAAGATGGCTGACAGGAGTGATGTTAATGTGCAGAAGCCTAAGGTCAACCTGCCAGCGGGAGACAGTTTCAGGGGTAACGCCACTGTTGTCAGAAAAACAGGCGTCCACAAAGTGCTTTCTCTGGATGTGACCCACGCTCCTAGGGATGCGAACGCAATGGGCCAGTTTGGCCAGGCCGTTTTTCTTGCCAGTAACGAAGATGCACAGGTGAGAAAAAGATGGGACGAAGGCCACTTCAACGTCTACCTCAGTGACCAGATCCCAGTGGACCGGGCCGTTCCCGACACCAGGCCGGAAACGTAATTCCTCTCCATGGCTTTGAACCTTAAACCCTCAAACTGCACCGACTGTGGAGCTGACTCATCCTTTATGTCATGCTTCCAGGTGTGCCCAGAATCTGGTCCATGACGACCTGCCTTCCACCAGCGTGATTTTCTGCTTCGTGGATGAGGTGTGGTCCACGCTCCTCCGCTCCGTGCACAGTGTGCTCAATAGATCTCCACCACACCTCCTCAAAGAAATCATTCTGGTGGATGATTTTAGCACCAAAGGTAAACAGATCCTGAATGCGTCACAAGCTGACGGGGTTTTGCGCCCGGTGATGGGGTTGGTGTGGGTGAAAGGGCGTGTTATTAAGCAAATAACTGTAAAAATACACGTTTATAACAGTTGTGCTATTTTTAAAGTGGCTGTTTTATTGTTGAAATAAGTAATGGACACAGATGTCCTTTAGTTTTATTTGAATCCTGATTATTTCAGTTTCATTTCCATATTAAAGATTATTCAAGCTGTAGCACGTTTTCCTTTCTTTCATTTCTCTGTTGTTTCTGTAACTTTTGTACCCTGGCAGACTATCTGAAGGAGCAGCTGGATGTGTACATGTCCCAGTTTCCTAAAGTGAGAATCATTCGTCTGAAAGAGCGACAGGGCCTGATCCGGGCCAGGCTGGCAGGAGCTGCTGTTGCCAAAGGTAAACATGGTTAAGATGAATGGCTTCCTACGAATCAGCGGAGTTCTTTTATCTGTATAAAGTTGATACAGACTGAGAGTTTAAGGAATGAATGATTATACCGGACTGAGTGCATAAAGCATCGGGGTTGGTGTTAAAAAGTAATCATTTTCAGGAATCATGAAGCACAACCATGATGCTTAAATCAATTCCCAACCAATTTAAAAGGCTAAACCTGGGTTGTATTTGGAAAATTGATATTGTAAGTCCAGACAGCAGCTTGTGAAGTTAGTGCACTGGCCACCTGTCCAGGCTGTACTCTTCCCCTAACCTAGTAGAACCGAGAATGGACCCGTCTCCCTTATGACCCTGCATTATAATAAGCAAGTATAACTATTGGATGGATGAAGCTCAGCGCTGCATCAGTGTGCGTTAACACGCATAAAGCTGTAATCACAGAATCGCTTTCGACACCTCTGCTGGTTAGTATGATAATAACATGCTGCCTCCTCCCTTGTACATATGATGCTGCTAGCATTGATCCACAACAAAAGTCTTGGCTTGGAGGTCATGAACCGCAAGACTAGTCTCAAAAATTCTGCCTTAGTTCATTTCAGCTAAATACGGCACCGTGATAGATGGATCCATTCACTTCAGCTTAAAGACAAGTTCCAAGGTTACAGCCAATCAGCTAATACTTCATATTAGCCACTGTATACAGCTCCACTCAGTGATGGCTCTGCTACATGTATTTGTGTTAGAACTGCTTAACTTGAGTAAATACACTTTAAAAGGGGGGTTTCTACTGATAGTCAGATTTTGGCACAACGGCAGCTTTTTCATGAGTCACTGCAGAATTTTCGGTGAGCATCCTTGGATTTGTAATTTGTAAGCTTTCACAATAAGCATCCACTTAGTCTAAAAAGGTAGCTTCCAGCATCTGCCCGGTGTAAGGATCGTTTTTTTTTTTTTTTCTATTGGTCATTTCTCTACCAAATTTGACCAAGTCAAAGTCCAGCTTTTCATTCAGACTAAAATCATTTTACCATGTGTTCATGATGTGTGAAGTACTGCTAATACATATAGAAATTACAGCAATGTAGCAACATTTACATTTTGCCAAAAAAGTGCCTATACGGTTTACAACTCCTTCAACATTCATCAGCTCGTGTCCTGACTAAGACAAAGACCAGGAGGCGGGCCCATATTACACCAATTTTACGATCACTGCATTGACCGATTTTAAGGTCATTTTAATGGTTTTTACGATCACTGCATTGGCTGATTTTAAGGTCATTTTAATGGTTTAGCCACAGTTCTGTATGAAAGGCGCTTTATAAATAAAGTTTTGATTTTTGATGATTTGATTTTCTTCAAGTGCTTCATAAGGAACTTTTCATACAGCTCTTCAGTATTTATAAAATTTGAAAATGCAAATATGAAGTCATATTTGTTTAAGTGCAGCAGGATGTTTGCCTCCCTCTTGATGCAGGTGAAGTCCTTACCTTCCTCGACTCCCACATTGAGTGTAACGTAGGCTGGCTGGAGCCGCTCTTGGAGAGGATCTATGTGGATCGCAAGAAGGTGCCCTGTCCAGTTATTGAAGTCATCAATGACAAGGATATGAGGTGACTCACCAAGACCACATCTGAGTGATTCACAGGCAGGCAGCGTTTGGATGTAACAGTGTCTGCTTGAGTGATGTTCAACACTTAATGCAGCAAAGGAAGTCATGTTAATGTTGCAACATGTTGCTGTCTCTTTGTTCGCAGTTATATGCTCGTTGACAACTTCCAAAGAGGTATCTTCAAATGGCCTTTGGTGTTTGGTTGGAGCGCACTACCAGAGGAGTACATTCAGAAAAACAACATGACCGTTTCAGATCCAATCAGGTGTGGCTCTCCCCACCAAATTTCCACGCTTTATATTTTACTATTATTGTTTCCAACCCATGTTTATTTTCTCGTGTGTCAGATGCCCGGTGATGGCTGGTGGCCTTTTCTCCATTGACAAGAAATACTTCTTTGAGCTGGGTACCTATGATCCTGGTCTAGATGTGTGGGGAGGAGAGAACATGGAGATTTCATTTAAGGTTTGTTTTGTATCCATTTCATCCCTGGTCATTGTTTAATGTTTGGAAACATCACAAGTATGTTTATGCAGTTGCAAACGTGCTGTTCTTGTTGCCATTTAAACAGATCTGGATGTGTGGAGGAGAAATCGAGATCATCCCCTGCTCCCGGGTGGGACACATTTTCCGAGGACAGAATCCTTATAAGTTCCCAAAGGACAGGCAGAAGACGGTGGAGCGGAACCTGGCGAGGGTGGCTGAAGTCTGGCTGGATGAGTACAGGGACCTGTTCTACGGTCACGGGTACCTCCACCTGCTGGATAAAAAGACCATCGACATCGGCAACCTTACAGAGCAGATCGAGCTGAGGAAGAGGCTCAAATGCAAAAGCTTTAACTGGTATTTGGACAACGTGTATCCCGACATGAGCGCTCCGTTAGCCAAAGCTGAGGGCCTGGTACGTGAAGATGTTGCTACAGACAGCTGCTTGTATGTTTTTGTTTCTAGATACTGGCTTCCTGTTGCACTAAGTTGAAGCATTCCCTAAAATTTTAAGCTAAAACAAAAGCTTCTTATGCTTCTCCACTATGAAACCAATGTTTTAACCCAAACACAGGCTTTAATTGTGCTCTTTCAGAACAAAGAAACACTGTGGGCTGAAGCTTGTGCCGTCTTTCTGTTGGTGTTAATTGAAATTAGACTGTAGTTTTCACATTCTTTATAAAAAAATCCCTTTTTATTATTTCCTTTTCCTAAGGTCTTCAATCGTGGCTCAAGAAAATGCCTCGCCCTGCAGAAACACTCTCTGTCCTTTGAGATATGTGATCTAAACAAGCAGGTAAGTTTGATTTGATTTGTCATTTGGCAACAATTATTAACTATTTATAATTGCACCGTATGTATCATTGAGAAAAAAAAGAAATGTTTCAGACAAAATGCAAGTTTGTGAGGGCGGCGGCAGTATCTGTTGAACTCCTGAAGAAGAAAAAGAATTTGGGGGGGATCGAGAAAGAATCCAAACTCTAACCTAAACCAAGAGAAATATAGTCAGCCTGAGAGCGAATCCAAGCCAGGATAAACAGGGGTGTAGTCCAAGACCAAGGCTTTCTAAATGCGGTCTGTTTGGATTGGGATCAGACCCACTGAGGCGTCTCTCTTTTTCCTATAGCAATCATGATATGTTGCATAATTACATGCTGTTAACTCTCTCTTCTTCACTCATGTTCAGAGTCAGCACTTTAATTACACCTGGATGAAACACATTCGGCAGCAGGACCTCTGTGTCGCTCCCCAAGACAAAGGCAGCGGACTGGCTTTACTTTCATGTGACAGCACCAAACCTGAACTCCGCTGGTTACACAAATCCTCCAACTCAGCCCTGGTAGGTTGACTTTGGATCTGTCATTTGCCTCCTCCTCTGTCCTTGTTTTCCTTTTCTTTCATAAAGCCTGTTTTCTTTCTTTTCTTATTCTCTGTAAGAATTACTGAAAACAGGCTTCAGATCCTCAAAAGACTGAATGTTTGTTGGGAATTTGCGCAGTAGGGAAAAAAAAAGTATGTTTAGAGGCTAAAGCTTTGTTCATTAATTGCACTTCCTGTTTTGTGTTTGTCAAGGCGGAGCACCTCCTAGTAGAGTTTGCCTCCCACCGGATGTGCCTGGAAGGTGGTCCTCAGGGTGAGGCGCTTCATCTCAGCCCGTGCAAACCCGGCAATATCTTCCAAAAATGGCAGTTCACACATTACCACGCTTAGCGACGAGAATCTTTTCTGAGAAGACTTTCAAATATGCAGAAACTTCTGGTGGCCTTGTACTTCGTTGTGGACTGTGGTCCCGTCTGGGAGGAGGAAGATGGAAGCGCTTTGGTGGCAGTATTAATCTGACTGTGTGGGATTGTGTTTTAGAGAAAACCAAATATGTTATGAGCTTATGGGTTTTTTTTCTCTTCTCTTTTTTAGCAGAATTCAGTTGGATTTATATGGAAGGACTCTGTAAACAGTGCCTCCCAGGTTTTCTCCACTGGGA
>JBBDHI010000013.1:15751190-15763773 GCA_037177115.1 Craterocephalus stercusmuscarum | reverse complement strand
GACATGTACAGCACTTTGTGGCAGCTGTGGTTGTTTTAAAGCGCTTTATAAATAAAGTTGAGTTGAGTTGAGTTAAAAAGCACAAAGTGAGACAACACACATATTCTTACACTGCTACTTTGACTTTACATCCATGTGAAAGCTCGGTTACATTTTTTTTTCTTGGAGCACTACATAGCTCTAGATTTTCAAAAACAGTCAACAATATTATTTTTGTCTAGGTTTACTTCCATAACCTGATCCCTCGCCCCTGAATGAGCCATATTTTTTGCTCTAATCCACTGAAGAGTCCGCGTCCTCTGTGTTTTGAGGGTTTGAGCAAGGTCTGTGTGGTCAAAAGGGAAAGAACCGTTTCTAAATCAAGTTCTGGCTCTGAACCAGCTCTGAACAGTTCTGGTAGAAAAAAACTTGGAACACCACAAAAACATAAAGGAGAAGTTTAAAACTGAATATTTTCCTTCAATTTAATTTGGTCAACTTCTAGCAATGAATTTTTAATCATTGTGAAGCAAACAGCCTTATTGATGAGATAAATTTACACCTGCTTGTTTTCCCAACCACTAAAATGAAAAAAAATTCTCTTGATGATAAAGTTGGAACTCAAGATGCACAATACAATCAGCACAATATCGGTTTTCGACCTAATCGTGATTAGATATTGGACCCCCTCACCCACAACATATTTAACAGATAAAATATTGTCATTAGATATCGTCCAAAAATCCCAAATCATGCATCCGTAGTTGTAACACTATGTACAAACCCAGCAGATGTTCTGAATGATTTTACTACATCCGGGTGGTGAAGCCTCCACCAGACTCATGTACTGACCGTTGCTGACCGTCCTCCTGGAAATCTCCCACAAGACAAGGCCGAGGGCCCAGATGTCCACTCTTTTGAAGGACTCGAAGCAATCCATTTGGATGGAGTCGTCAAGCACCTCCGGGGCCATGTAGCGCTTTGTGCCGACTTTAGGATTGCTGCCGACATCTAACTCATTGGTGTCTCGAAAATGCATGACTGCCAGGCCTAAAATGAAAATAACAGTGTTCGATTTCCCTTCATGCAAGATAAATACCTGGACAAATAACACCCAACTGCTTAAAATAAACTGCCTGACGTGAAGTACTTTTGTGTTGGCTAACAGTATAAAAAGCCTTCCAGAGTCAAACTCTGCACCTGCACAGAAGACAAACACAACTTAGGTAGCAATATACCAGACACATTCTGAGTGGAAAGTAACTTCCTGCCTCTAATGGCTGTATCGAGATGACACGCTGGGCTCATTCACCTGATTTAAATAATAAAGCATCACTTGTTCGGAGCAAACAACTCTGTTCCAGCATACAGGATGTACTCGAACATCATAACAACAGGCTGATGAGACAAATAACTGCTAGCATGTTTGTCGGCACCGCAAAATGCGTCAGTCGGAGCAGAATTCATCAGCGAGCCCCGAAAGCAGGTAAAGCCTGTCGCCGGGTTATGGCTTCTACCTGAATTAGACGTTATTCAGGCTTCTGTTAATGGAACATGGGAGCATTAGATAAAGTAGGCAAAGGTCTTCCAAATGTGTTTTTGGTTAAGGGCTGAGTGACACATTTAGTGTTGGTTGTTCTGCCTAATTCAACAACTAGTATGGCTGAGGAGTTCGATGGAAACAGAGTGATATTGCTGCAGATACGTCTCTTATGTAAAACAAACAGCCATGAGAATAAAACAACCTCTTCACTAGCCTCAACTTGTCAAATGCTGTGATGCACCAGCTTGTAAGTTCTTTCACTGAAGCCATATTACCTTTACACGACTCAAAAGTAAACACTATAGCCATTTTCTTCAGCCTTTTATACATTTCCTCCAAATTACGCCCCACCTTCGACTTCAAAATGCATTTCTGAACACATATTCATCAGCAAACACTCGAAATTCTCACCAAGGTCAGCGATGCAGCACTCTCCGTTCTTTTTCACCAATATGTTTTTGCTCTTGAGGTCTCGGTGGGCGATGGCTGGCTTGCCCTGAGGGCTAAAGATCTCGACGTGTAGATGTGCGAGGCCGCTTGCTATGGAGAGTGCCATGCGGAGGCAGCTGGATGCATCGAGTGTGCTGAGTTGAAGATAATCATACAAGGAGCCCATTTCATGGAAGTGAGTAATGAGCCACAGCTGAGTACTGGAGTTTCTGGAAGTCATGTCTGAGGCGATGAAGCCTGAGGGGAGAAAACATTGGAATTACTAATAAAACTGTGCAGTTAGAAATAAGAGCAGGTTGGTTACGCTGCACAGAAATTAACCTTACACATTACATTCCCTTTATAGTTTGATTACTTTACTCTGTATAAATGAGTGTTCATCTTCTTCATGTCTTCTCACAGCTTACTAAATCACATCCCATGTGAAACATGTGACCTACCCAAAATGTTCTCGTGCCTCAGCAGGACAGTGTTGTAAATTTCAGTCTCTCTGAACCACGACTTCTCATCTCTGGAGGAGAAAATTTTCACAGCGACACTCTCTCCCTGCCACTGCCCCCTCCATACTTCACCGTAACGGCCCTTACCTGGAAGGTGAGAGGAGGAGAATGATCACCAAACAGAGCAAATGCACAAATGTTTTCTCAATTTAAAAGTGGATCTAGATATCTCCCCTTATGATGTCAGTGTAAGAAGGTGTTTTTACTGATTTCCAAACCGGGAGGAGATGAGAAAGTAAACACTTAGAAATGTCAACAGCTTGTTTTAAAAAGCAGCAAATTATGTTTAACCTCTTCTTGATGAGAGTCCGAGGGGAAAGCATGAGCTTTGAGTGGTGCAGAAAAGCCATTCCTAACATGCAGCAAGTCAAAATGATGAGGATATGTATATTTTTATTTTTTAAAACTTGGTGGGACACATTTTGGCATCCAAAGATGGCTTATCGGGCATTTTTAAGACTGCCCAGTGGTCTTGGAAAAAGGAAAAATAACTTTTCAGTGTGATATAGGAGCTAGGCAGTTAGAAATGTTTTTGAGAAGAGAAATTGTTACCTGGGCATTTCAGTATGGTTGTTTTTGTTAGAAGTGGAGACTTTGTCACATTTTTTTTTAGTATGAAAGTCATCTGAACATAGCAGTTTTGCTCAGCTAGAGCCTCCACTGAGTGTTACAACCCAAACAACTCAAAACCCAAGCAATTCTATGGGGACGTAACAGGAACGTGAGAACGGAGCCGTCTGCTTCTGAGCTTCTGCTAATTTCTCCATTTCAAGCAAACGACACAAACAAGATGTCAAATGAAAGCAGAGACTGCCAATTACAAATCATGATGGCATGTGGGTGCACAAGTAGATACGGTACGGGCAGCTTGCCTGTGTTGGAAGGAACTATGAAAGCTACCCAGACAACATCTATCTAAGGGAAGGCCTTGGAGATTTCAGCAGGACAATGCAACACCACATACTGCAGCTTTTACAGCAACGCGCCTTCACAGGACAAGAGTGCGGGAGCTGAGCCGGCCTGCCTGCAGAACTTTCACCGAGAGAGAAAATGTGCTGCATCGTTCAACGGAAAATACGTCAAATCCAACCACAAACTCTTCAGCAGCTGGGAACCTGTATCAGGCCGGAACCGGACCAAACACCGAAATTCCAGCAACTCATAACCTCGATGCTCAGATGACTTCAAACCATTGTGAAAAGAAGAGGAGATACTCCATGGTAAACATGGTAAATAGGCTACATGCAGGTTGTTTTGCGCATTTTATGCATGAAATTGTAAAATTTGTCAGTTTAGGCTTCGGTTGCATGCTCTGTTGTGTATTAAATACTGGCTCCTGTGATTTGAAGGTCTTTTAAAATTTCCTTTTTTTCCAGGTGTAAGAACCGTCCCAGCTTTTATGGAATCAGGTTGCACCTCTCTTTGTGAAGTTACAGAAACAATTATTCACATTATTAAACAGTAAGGAGAAAAATAACTGAATGCCAATGCAGCTACTAGTATTTACTTTCCGTGTAAAGAGGCAACATTTTTGGCAGCACCATAGGAAACCACAACACACTTGGTGACATGGTGGTGGTATTTGTAAATGATACTGCCCTCCAGTGGCCACATAACAATTAAAGTCTATCTAAATAGAGCAGAGGTGGAGAAGAAGAGTGTTATTGCAACAGAGTTTTCAGCGCTGATAAATAAGGCTGCTTATGTGGTTGTGTGTGGGAAAACAGTTTTGCTGCTGACTCTTGACATACCACAAACAATCTCCAAGCTAAATTGCAATCTTGGCTCGGGGGACTTCATTGCAGGACTGTTGCGCATTAACTCTGGCCCAGATCCAGAATATCCTCAAAAAACTCTGCTGTCTTTAAGTCCCCAAAAGGATTTCCTTGTTTTATTATTTGATTTTTAAGAACTAGAGCAGCATTTATTAAATACTCATACTGAACTCATTTACTGGACTCACTGGTCCTGTAAATGAGGCCAGACCAAAGTGGACAAATTAAAAACAAACCACAAAGTCCAATTTGAAGGTTTAGCAAACAGGAAGATGCAATCATTTTATTATTAGTTACTAGGGCATCAAAGTTTTGGTCATTTCTCACAAAGTTAAAAGGTCAACGCATCAATAAAAGCTGTGCACATTCCCTCAGCTTATTTGTCTGTCAGTCTGACTAATTCTGGGGCTTCATCTGAGACTGGGAGCATTTTTATAATGGCAGGAATTCACCATATCTTTTTTGCAACAGGCTCCAGCATCGGCACACTTGGAACACTTCACTGCAGTGAATGAGCGGGCTGAGGTTTGGGGGATTGCAAATAAAGAGAACAGTCAGAATACTTACCCACGCACTCGTTCAGTGTGACTTGTCGAGCAACAGTTCTATGAACTAGGAAAGGGAGGCCTGAACCACTTCCTGAAGTGCAGGAATGATCCAGCAAATCCTGGGAAATAAAAAAAATAAATAAATAAATCATACTTAATTACATATTTACAAGTGTGTCTGGAAATATTTGTAACAGAGCCATCTGAATCACAACACACCCTAAAAGAATCTAGCGGTTTGAATCTAAAAATGACGGAACGCTGGGCATCTGGGACTCAAATGGAGATTAATACAAGAAAGCAGTCTTTGATGTGGCAAAGCACATGGGATGGCGGGTAGCAAGATGTGTGTGTGTGTATGCCAGAATTATGTGTTTGGGTGTGTGGTTGTGGGTCTGTGCTGGAGGTGCTGAATGCTCCCTGCTGAGTAAACAACACAGGAGCCTCCTCCTCTCCGGTGACTGGTGTGGGCGCTGGAGATTTTATCTAATCCAAGGGCCAGACTCCAAAACAGGCGCAATGCTGCTAAGCCTTCTATTTTTGTGCCATCCACAAGACATGCAGTGACTCGAGGCGAACACAGGAGGGCAGTGTGCAGCAACCGACGCAGCAGCTGCTGAAGAAAAACAAATGACTGAACCAGGACTGAAAACAGTGTGAGTGCATGTCAGCCGGATTTGTTTTCCCCAGATTTAATGATCTTCTCTCTGTTGCTGCCAAGCACTTTTTCAAATCTAGCTGAAATACACAAAATGTGGCTCCATATTGGAGGCCTGTGCAGCCACGTATACTGATGGACTTTGTAAATAGAAGGAGAGAGAGGCAGTAGCTGTGTCTTTTGTGGCAAACGGACAAATACACACTACTTAACAGCTATATATGTGATTTACATTTCTAAAAATAAACAGCATAATCTGGAATTTGAAAAGTTAGTCTAGCTAGGATAGCTTTCTACAAGAATCTGGAATTATAAAATTAAAAATAAGTTAATTAGCCATTAGGACACCAGCTGTATTGTAAGTAGTTTCTGCCATCTTGATTATGCAGAGCTTGAGCCAGTGAATGCTCTGGGTTGCCTTTTAGACTAAATGCTAACCACAGGACTCCACCTAAACTCTGGGTCGGTTTAGCAGGCCTCAAAAACACAAACCACTCTGCAGAAAACGTACGATTCATGGTTGAAAAAGGAGAAAATAAATAGCAGAGACTCCTCTAAAAGACAGCTGGGAAAACGCGAAACAAGCTCCGTTTTTCCATCACCACCCCCACATATACACACAAACTTTGCTTATGAATCCACTATGCATGACTTCAAGCCTTTTTTTTCTCTCTCACTTTGGACAAAACTACCAAAACATTCTTGAGATTAGGATCTGGAAAGTACACAATGCTCCATAATGATGGTCTGCTTTGTTCAATCATGTCTGGAGGCAGATCATGCTCATCTTGACCCAACAATCACACTACCTGTGCATCTAAGGCTTAACCATTACCTGTGTTTGCATATCCGCCCATAAGAAGCAGCAATAAACACATGGATATTTCTTAATAAAGAGCTATTACCACAGGAGAAAAGGTTTCTCCTGTGAATAGTTTCACAAAGTAATCTGATTTTATGACAAACGTTGAAGTACGGAGCCACCAAAAGACTGCTTCTATCAGTAATGCTGTTAGTTGTCATCTTGAAATGCAAAACTTCAAACTGGCTTTAAATTCAGCTTCATCAAAGGATTATTTTGTATTTTCACGTCATTCTTCGCCTCTACTAATTAGTTTTTCCCCACTCCTGTAACTGAAAGTCAGCAGAAAACAAACGTTTCCATCGTGTTTGACTGCAGGATAATTTTATTATGGGGATTCTCCGTGCCTGGTTTCCACAACTCAGAATGTTAGAAATGTGAAGAAATAGTCTAAGCTTTAGATCATTGGACAAAAAGTTTTTTTCCCTCTTATAAATAAAAATTAACTCCCAGGCAGCCATTATTACTTTTTATCGCTTGTGTTTTAATGCTTTTAGCACAGCTTTATAAAGTGCATCTTAACAACGGTATAAACATTTGTCTAATGGGGAAATTAAATTTTCTATTCAATAACATACTGGTCAAAAACCTGGTGTCACAATACTTTGTCAGCACTGTATTTAACAGTAGATACACTGGCTATGACTGGCTAGAGTAACAGGATGAAATGTGCACTAAAAAGCTTGTTATTGTTCCTGATTCCTTTTTTATGTTATCTTATTTTACACAAAGCAATTGTGCTAAAAGATCAAACTTTAGTTGTATCAATATCATACTGCTAGCAGAATTTAAGTTGCCATTTGTTTCTCCAGTTTTCTTTTTAAGAGACTGCAAACTAAACTGTAGCAGTTACTAAACAGCTCCAATTTACAGACTCACACCTCTGGAAAAAAATACAGATAATGTCCTAAAAAAAGACCTGAGTACGATTGAACTTAATCGCTAATAGACCCGTCCACTATAGTATCGCTTTACATTAAACGTCCTTAGGATTTCTAATGGCTTATTTCCTTTTTAAAAAACACAGCCGAGGGGGGACCGTACTCACCGCCAGAGTGCTCTCTCCGACGTTAGATGCGATGAGTCCATCGATAGTGCCGTATTCAGCGTCTCGCGATGGCAGCCTCTCCATCTGGTTGTGGTGGATGCGCCTGAACATGAGGATGGCCACAGCAGAGAGGACGATGAGAACAATGATGGGCGCCACGATGACTAAAGTCAGCGTGGTTACGCTGTAGTTGGGCAGCTCATCAGCTGAAAGGAGAAATGAAAAAAGGATACATAATCAGACCTTACAGAAGTGAATTATGGTTTAAAGATGCAATCCGCCATTAGCCAGTTGTAAGAGTGAACTTGTTTGTATAAAGCATGAATAATTATATGTTTACAAGCCCCCCCCGCCATCCCCGTCAGGCCACACAAGTAGAGGTTTAACCAATCTCAAATCACAGCTTGGAGCACTCTTGAGATCTTCTGAAGTAAGATGGGGGCATGTAAGTTGTACACACAGCACATATTCATATGTACATTCACACACATTCGGTGGATCTCATCCAGTCAGCTAAGGCCAGCGTTAGGACCTGACTGACTATCATTCACACTCTGCAAACATACCAAAGCAAAGACTTCACTGTGTCTGCGGCACAATGGCCCCCCTTTTCTCAGCTCGCATACTGAACTCCTTCTTCCTCATATGAATAACTAGTAACACTTTCGCTGGACTCACTATGAACCAAGAACATGGATGGACGGGGGGGGTGTTTAGCTGGAAAAAATGTAAAAATCTATGCTATATGATAATTCATATCCATAAAATCCTGACTGAAGAAGAAGGGTTACAAAAAAAAGCACAGCAGAGAGAACATCAATATGCATACTCCGCTGATCCCCATGAAGTTTCTCATGATCACACATCTCAATTACCCGCTTAATATGTAAATAAGTATAGAAAGTCAGTCTCATAGTCAGCTGGTAGGACATCCGGTTTCGGTAAAATCAGGAATAGGCTCAATGACGTGAACAACCCTGTTTTTCAATTAAAAACATGATCCAGGTTCAACTGAGGCTGCAGAGTTATTTACAAACATTTCAATCAGCTTACTTATGTAAGGGATGCAGTTGGTGAGATGTAAAAAGGAGCATGAAGTAATTGATTTGTGATGTAGAGTTTAGTCATCTGAGTCATGTTGAGTTCAGCTTGTTGAACACTGAACTGAAAGCTGTGAAAACCTCTTCAGATGTTAGTCTGAACAAGTCTTAAGTGGGTGGTGTTGGGGGGGCGGGGTCCAGTAAACTATTACTTTACTGACTGTAATATCTTAAAATGAAGTCCTGCTTCGTAACAACATCTGAGGGTTGTTTTTTTAAGCAGTTCGACACAAAAATGTCCATACAGAGCAAACAGGCACTACAATATTATGTTTATTCTTTGTAAACATTCAAATCTACTAAAGTGAACGTAGCTTATCTGGATAAATTATACTGACTGAAGAGCCTACAACTTGCTTTGCCATTCTTACTAAGTTTCATGATTTCAATGGAAATACCTAAGATTATGCGGTACACTAACCAAGTGTTAACAACAGTTTAAGGAATAATTTTCTGTTAGTTATTTGGTAATCCAACATTTAATCAACATCATTCAAGCGCTTTCAGTTTGGTTACGATGTCAGACATCAATGCTGACTCAATACTTCTGCCTGATGACATTTAAATATTGGGATATCATCAAGATAAAAACCATTCAACTATGATAAACCTCTCAGTATGGAGGAGCACGACATGGACACCAAAACAGAGAAACCTGGAGTTTTGCCAGAGTGCTTACAGGTTATGATTTCCCTGTTATCTGTTAATATCTTGGATGTTGCTTTATACCAGTAAGATTTCTCTGGTAGCTATAAAGCAGTTTGGGTGGTTTAGGACCCCGTAAGTAGAATCCTGACTTCTGCAATACAGAGGAGTAGGCCAAAGGAGAGAAACTGGGTTTGGGTCTTCGTACCAGTTCTCTACATACTCATAAATATTTAAACTCCACTAACTTTATTTCACTTTGATCCGAATCTCAAAGGCAATACGAGTTTTGAATATTAATTTAAGAAAATTACATAAAACCCAGCAGAAGAAAACATACAAATGAAAGAAACAGCAAGGGACAGCAGCTCTGTGTACAGATGCCATTCTCTCCTTCAATCCTTCTCTGCCCTCACCCTCTGGGCTCCTGTCAACTAGCTACCACAGCCACCAAGAGGACAGAGGAAGAAGCAGACCATGACTAAATAATATTCAATTCAAAAACCTCCTCTAGATGCCCAGTCTCTCTCTTCCTGGTGTCAAGGGCTACCCAGTGTGACCAGACAGAGGTGCAAGTCAGGCCAACTGAAAACCAGCTGTGGCAGATCATTTTACCACTGATGGCATAGGTTTCTCAGTGGAGAATAGTGGAGAAGGAAGAACGACATGAAAATATGAGGCAAACAAACCCTTGTTGCAATAGCAGGTGTCTGTGAGGTGAGTCCAGTTTAGCTTAAATAAAACTAATACAGTTTCAAAGGGTGAGGAAAAAATAACAAACTGGACACAACAACATAGAAAAAACTAATTACTTGGTGAAAACCTGTCCAACTGTTTATAACTGAGGATTTGCAGAATCACCCATCCCCGTAAGCCCATTGCAGAAGGCCATTATTTTGCTTCCACTTGCGAAACACCACAAGTTGTATCCATATTCCAAAGGATAGATGGGACTGCATCGGGAGGCTTCTCTCAGGAGATGCAAAATTCTGACAAACAGTCTGCCTTTGGCATACTTCCTTCCTCTGGATATATGGTTAATCTATTTCGTGATGATTATCTACTTGGACCTCCATTCATCTATTTTCTGTATGACTTATTCTAAGCAGCTGCTCTTTGGTTCAGTTTTCTACCAGGGATTTCCAACTCCGGCAGATTTTAGTTCTTCCGCTGTTGTAACACATCTGACTCAAATGGATCATTCAGCAGCAACTGCAGAACTTAACAAGCTGTTTGAGAATAATTAAATCTGTATCAGGTGTGTAGCAGCAAGGAAACATGTAAAACCTAAAGAGGCCCAAACACAGGTGCATTTGGCTTTTTCTATGCAGACACTTCTACTAAAAGGCTTTTTGAATTTTGGACCTCAAAAGTGCCTTGGTCACCTTTTTCTTTCTTTGCCACATAATTAACCCAGTACCAAAGAGCACACTGAAGAGTTTGTCACCAATCAACAAAAAAGGAAGAACTCCAATTTATGTTTTTTTCCATAAATATTATTTTGTAGCATAGCATAAAACTACAATAGAAACTCAAACTACAAGAGTGCAGCCTGAAGGACTGTCAGGGAAGATTCCACAAAGTTCATTAACCCCCAACAGGAAAGGGACACCTAAAGCATGCTATACTAAGGAGGGAAATTTGGTTTTAGAAACGTCTCTGTATTTAAGGGGTGCCCTAAAGCGTTAAAAAAAATCATTAAAAAAAATAAAAACCTGAACATAATTTTCAGTGACACATCGGTGGCTGCAGATTTTCCTTGCTACAATAATGGTTTTAGTTAAGGCTGAGAAATCAAAGGGAAGAGGAAGCTCATCGCTTCAGATTTCTTCCCAGGAGCAGTTTGTGATTTGTTCCGACTTTCGCAGCAAAGGCTACAATCTCTTTTAGAGAACTAAACAAACAACCATTTTACCAAGTTCACAGACAGCGGCCGCTGAACATCACAAAACCAAACTCCTGTGTTTTTGATATTTGAAGTAAACAAAATGTAAGTTGAAGTTTGTGTGGCGTAAGCTTAGAGAGCAACACAGAATTCATTACTGAAGAATGACAGCTGCAAACCTTCGAGAGTTTCTGTACTCACAAGTCATTCTAGATAGTATAGTGTTGTACCTTCGACAGGCAGTGTCACAGTGATGTTCATGTTGCACAGGTGCCCATGGCAACACTCAACAGTCTGATATCTGGAAGGTGGGGTCTTGCAGGTCATCTTTCTCTGCTCAAGGACTGTAAGGCAGCCTTTCTGGTACACCAAGGAGCCAGCGCTGACCGTCAGAGATGAGAAACACTGGTGACCCAAGCAGCGATTCCCCGTCACACATGAGCTGCCCTCGCACACACACTCATGCTTCTCATTGAAGAGCTTCACTTCATCTCCTGTAAAAAGATGCAGAAAAAAAAGGGACTGTAAAATGTGAATTTCACAGAGTTTAAAAAAAAATCAGACAAAATTCTGATGACAGAACTTCTTAAGGTGGACAATAAATGGCAGCTAGCACAAATGTGCACAAAGTCACCTTTCCCTGGCGTGTGCACGGTGACATTCATGTTGCACAGATGGCCCTGGCAGCACTTGATAACATGGAGCGATGAGGGTGGCGTAGAACAGGTAGCTCTGCCCTCCTCATCATCCCTCAGGCAGCCCTTCTGCTGGACAGCTCCCCCGTCAACCATCTTCAGAGCAGAGAAACACTGCTGGCCCGTGCAGCGATGGTCATGCTCGCACAAGCCGCCCTCACAAACACACTCCTGGTCTCTGAGGACCGGTCTGCCAGCAGACTGTTCAACATCTGATAAGAGGAAACAGAGATGAGGAAAGCCATTAGAGCAATACCATTACAAATCCATTAAATTAAATGCCATTCACTTACACCAGAAAACATGCAAGTAGAAAACGACTCTTAGTGGGCCAGTTACCAAGAGAGGCCGCAGAAGGTCGTTTAAATGCATTTTCCTCTTTGAAATCCAACACCTGCTCCTATATGATGGATTTCCTGCCAAACCAGCTTCCATTCTTTCAAAAATGAATTAAGGCTAAAAAGAAATCCCGTTAGCAATTTCCTAGTCTGGTGAATTAAATGAATGACTCAAGGTAAATATGTAGTTCACAAATATGTACACAGTATCCGACATACATATTGTGTTATTGATTTTGACCACATGCCGCCGTCTTTACAGAAACACAGCTGTTACTGTTGACTGATGAACAAGTCTGCAGGAGAAGCACTTGGCCGCTTTAACTGGTTTATGAAATGATTTTCCATATTGGCAGTAAGCTCATTAATGATGCTGTTCTGCTGCCAACTATAGGGCATTAGATACAGTCCAGCTTTTAATTATTTGGACAACGACTTGTTTTTAATTATTTGTAATGATTATTACATTCAATTTCATGGTTTATTTTCAGAAGAATCAATATTGAAAGAACATTTTTCAAGATATGACCCATGTAACATATCATGAGCACCATCTG
>JBBDHI010000013.1:15696472-15709420 GCA_037177115.1 Craterocephalus stercusmuscarum | reverse complement strand
TGGCTAAAACAGAAAGCTCCCAGAGAGGCTGTGTCATTCACATGTAAAGATAAGGAGAAATTTATCACTATAAAAAACCATGAAGGTAACCAAAAACAAACAAACAAAAAAAAGGAAATTTACGGGATTTCATAAACTGTAATACATAATAGAGTTCCAAAAACTCTCTTTGCATGAGGTCAAAAAGCAAATATTAGAGCATAATCTCTGACCTCTCATGCTGCATTATATCGAAAACAGACAATTCTTTAGCAGAGGTCATTGAACGTGTTTGATGAGCCCAGGCTTATTTAAAAAAACAAACAAGAAAAACCCCACTGTGTCCTCTGGGCAAAAGAGGGGATGTGGCATGCAGCCTGTTATCAGTGCACAGTTCAAAAGCCAGCCTCTGTGATGGTATGAAGGTTCATTGCTGCAGTTGGAAGTTTGCACCTTTTTTATCTAACCTAGAATGACATCTGTTACCACTGAAGCTGAACAACGCATTAAGGATTTCGAGCGACACATAAAACAGTCTAGGAAACATCTTATTTTTAAGGAAAATCCTTCTTTTCCGACAAGATGATACATACAATAATCTACACATATTAGAACAGCTCGGAAATGGAGTCCAAATACTGAATTGGCTTATGAGCATTCCAGAATTTGATCTGATAACATATGGTGGTACTATTATTTCCACATTACTGGCATTAATTCAAACATGATTAAATATAGTAACTACAATAATACTTTTTTTATTCATTTAAAAAGTAAATGAATAAGTACAAGCAGCTCATTAAAGTCATTTTTCAAAATTTGTGGGAACAAAGGCTTTATGCATGCAGAAGAGGCCTTAAAATCAAATCACCGATGTTTGTTTTGACTATAAATCCGGGAAAAACAAGCACACATAACGAAATCATTCATCTACTGCTGGTTTGTCTCGCATAATATATTTGTCTCATTTACAGTAGACACCGGGAGAGTTTAAATAACATAATGAAAGTGTTTGTAGAGTATATTTTCGAGCCCTTCAAATATTTTTTGATGATCTGATTTCATGCAGCATAAATCCGATGTAGCAAACATTCTAAAGTTCATCTGCAGTTCGAAGAGTGCGGATAGGATCACAGAATAATCTCATTCATCATTGAAACTTCCAACATGCACTACATATGAATGCATTCATATGACTTATTGTTTAAACTGGGATGAAGAGGCATCTTACAGAATACAAAGAGAATAAAATGGTCATTATGTACAGTCTACATAATTTGTCACAGGAATCTCATTTTCTGTGAATTTAAATGGAAATGGGACTCCATCCTTTTTCATGGCAGCATAAAAAAAGACTGCAGAGATGTCAGAATAACAAAAGATTGATAGCGTTTTTATCTGTTCACTGCAGCTTGCTCCAAGCCTTTTGTTAGCATAACTGTATGGTTTAGCATTTTCTGTCGGGGAGTGGTGCAGTATTCACCGTAACTATCTCACGGCAGGTCATTTAATGATAAGTCTTAGATATATATAAGAGAAGAGTGAGGCGAATTACGTACAAACTAACGCAGAACTAATATCTACCACTGCTGTGAGTCACAGCAGCAAACAACCATAGTCCAACGCTTTCTCCATTAGCTGGGGCAGCAACAGTAATGGCACATGAGACGAAAACAATCTTTAAAGAAACTAAAGCTAATGTGAAATATAAAGTGAGAAAAATGAGATCATGCAGTTCTTGTTGCGTGAACAGTTTGGAATTTTCTGAGACGCGTAACGGCTACATTTATGTTGCAGTGAAAAAATTATACACATATGAGCAATTAACTCCTCAGAGTTGTCAGCTGAAACACTGTTGCCCACGCGCTGTCTCAAACTACTGAGACTCTTCCACCAGAGGGACTTGATAGTCGCTGACAGGGGATCTGCTTACATATTGCCTTGAGAACGCCCTCATTTCTGCAGAAAAAGGCACAGAGATAATCCATCCATAAATTAATCTGTAGCAGTGTTGTTTATTTTGCAAAGCACCCCTGGAGACCATTGCGCTCTTGCAATGAAGCCTCCCGTCTCATGAAAATCATTTCCCTTTCAACTGTTGCGCCGCTTGTCCTGCTGACCCACTCATCCCTCTCCCACCTGAACATGTTGCAACAATCTGTCATCCCTCCAGGCTTGGATTCACTCATGTAGAAAACACAATCACTCATCAAAGAGGCCCGGGGGCGAGATATAAGCAGGAGGTAGAATGAAAGCAAAGACAGAAGAAAAGGCTCAAATGAATAGTAATGCCAAGAACAATACCAGCTAATTACAGAAAGCAGAAAAGCCCAAACAAATAACTGAAAAGAGGAGCCTGTCTTGCAGTGATAAAGTAAAATAAAATGAGCAATGTCACATGCTTTAAATGTTAACTCATCTTAATTATCCATTTAATTGTCCCAGAGCATGCCTGTAGGTCTTTTTCTGCATATCACAGTCGGTGTGACGTGACCGCCGTTCGCTCACAAATCAAGTAGATCATCTTTTGTGCTCAGAAAGAAGTCTGTGTGGCAAAGTGGTCTGAAATCAATTTCCTTAAATTTCCTCGCCCCACAAATTCACCCTGAAGAGCGTCTGGGTGGGAAGACTGCACACAGCCTTGCTCCATAAAATGAGGTCAGAACCAGAGTAGCAACGACCAAAACTCATATTTTATATGTCATCTGAACCGAAGCAGGAGATGGAATGGTTATCTGAGCAATCCCAGCTAGTGTGTAGCAGGTAAGAAGCAAAGGAGTCCAGTAAGGTGTTGCACACCCGTCTGTATGTCAGCTGAGTACGTTAAGTGTAATACCTGCAAGCAGTATTGCATCCAAACTCTGCTAAGCCTTGCTGTAATACATGCTCTGTGTCATGATAGTATTGACTCTGAGGAGAGTTAGATAGGTGTCTTGGATTGGCTGAAGTAGCCGCAGAAACCCAACTTGCTATAGACTCAGAGGAAGCAGATGGAGAATCAGTCTTGTCTTGCCGTGGCGTCGTGGTGCAGCGATGATAATAGCAGAGGAGAGAACTGCTGGATGCAAATGGGCCTCCATCTGGGCTTCAACATAACCTCAAATTTGTGCAGATCCACTGTGCAAAGACATGCCGTGTTAGTTGTCGAGAATAAATGAAATGGTGGCTATCAGATACGAATGGAAAAGACAACAAAAGAACCTGTATACAGCTTTATACTACTGCCTGTGAACTAATTACTGTTACAACTTAATATAATGCAAGCACAGCCTTTGACATGAGGTCAATTCATATGTCGCAGCAAAAAATAAACAGTCCACTAATACTCATAGGCAGCATGATCAAATCTACAAGACCTACAGAGTGTAATGTGTCATAGGGCATTATAATGCAATATAAAATGTGAAGGAAGTTTTAAGCTGCTGACAGTTTGTTGGAACGTCTAGAAGCAAAACACGTCCAGGTGGTGAAGATTTAACTAGTTGTTTCAAGTACAGTAGCTTATTTAATGCCATGGTTAAGAAGGGCTTCTTTCTTTGAAGAGGCAAGGAAAAGGTAACTGCTTGTTATTAGTTTCTTTTGTAATTGACAGTCCTCCAGCAAAACCTTTATTTAGGGACATCATTTAGTGTGAAGTGACAAGTGCTCTGCATTGGTCCTGCGGGTCTTATCATAATTGTTGATGTTAAGATTCACTGTTGAAAAAGGCCAAAGTAAAGAAGCGAAAAAATTTAAATGAATTGGAAACAAAAGTACCGGATAAGCGACAGAAAATGGATGGAAACAAAAGCGAAAATCTGAATTCTCCCTCGTTCAGACATGGAAAGCCACAACAAAACGCCACCTGTAGCCAGTCTGGTTTATCATTTCACTGGTGACAATAAAAACAATAAAACTTCAAACTATATTATCAACCTAATGAGGGTTTTTAATCCAGTGTACAGAGCATGGGATTACTATGCATGTGATGTAGTATTGTAAAGCAACATGCTGTAGTTTCATGACAAGAGCAGACCCAGTGTTAAAAATAATGAGAAAAATAGAAATGAATAAAGAAATACAGCAAACTCCAGTGTCTCAAAGAAACAAACCGCAGAATTTACGCCAACAAACCAACAATGCACAAATGTCTGCTATACTGTTATTTGACCAAATGTGTCTGAGTGATGTTGGTTTACATTAACAAACATCATTGTGTCTTATCTTTGACTTTTTATTTCTGCAAAACCACCATCAAAACAAAAACCCTCACAAGATAGGCAAATTCAATTTGCACAGCCCTATATCAACAGCCCATGGATTTGTTATGTCAATGTGAACAAGCACTCCTCAGAGACAGCAAAACCATGTTTGAAAGACCCCCCTTATTAGCTTGTTTACATTCACAGCCCATCCCAAGTGTCAGCTAAAGTGAGAAATGCTGTCAGGCAGCCAGCCGTAATATACAGCCTCATCAGCAGATATACTGTACACAAGTGGGCAGTCAGACAGGGCTGCCTGTCTGCTTCCTTGCACATCGCACTTGATACACATCCCATTTACACTTGATCATTCAAGTGGGATGTAGGGAGCAAACACACTGGGACATATGCCTTACACTGGGAATGACCCCATTTATCTCTGCACTAATAGACACCTGTCTTAAAGTCAATAACAGTAAATCGTTTGGAGTTCTGCCTCTGAGACAATACGTGGCATCTGTGGAAGTGAAGGTATAAGAGGCACTAACTTTCTCTCGGAGATGCATGCAGATGTCCTGCTGGTGCCGGCGGTCTCTGTGGAGCTTCAGCTCCTCCTGGTGGGCATGTTTTGCTTCCTGCAGCGTGACCAGGGCTCTGGCCAGCAGCTCGTCCAGGTCTCGCTGAAACTGCTGGGTCACTGCTCTCAGCTGTGTCTGCGCGAAGCCCTGCCAGTCCCGCAAACGCTCGTGTTCCAGCTGGACGAAGGATGGACAGAGCATTGCTTGCATGAGCCGAGCCAAGACCTTACTGAATGTGTGTTAACTTGTAAAGTTTATCAGCTGTGTGCACCCGATGAAACGCCTCACCTTAAGACCTCAAATCTAACGATGAGGATGAAAAACACCATGTATAGCAAAGATATTTCCACAAACAATTCAGCATGATATATGGTCTATATCAATGGCAGCAGAACCACAGGGACACCTTTGAGGCAGATCTAACTCTGCTGATGTATAAAATGGACCTTCTCTCCTGGCTGTGAAACATCCTAAAGGAAAACAGTCCCTTTCTATGTGAAGGCTGCCCATACTGTAGCTATTCATCATTGTGTCAGCGCTCTCAGAGGCTGCACCACTTGGCTGCCTCATTGGAACAGAGGGAATGATATTCATCTGTGGGCTAATAGCAGCTAACTGACAGTGTGAAGGCATTAGACGGCTGACTGGTTTTATTGAAAATGAGTAAGCTGACAGACCTGCGCCGGGATCAGTCAGGCAAATCCTGTCTATGCCCAACTTTAGGACTAAAAGAAGATCCTTCTTTATTCTTCATTTCTTCTTGTCCTCTCCTTCACCAGCCTGGTGTGTTTTAGAGGCGAGAAAGCGTGAACGTGGTAGGTGTGTGCACACATGCCCACATGTTTGCACACATCATGCAAGGCCTGTTTGTGCCCATGCATACACTTTAGCTATTACACATCCACTGTCTGTCTTCTGTGCGCTTAGTTGCTCCATATTCCTTCTGCAAAGTGCTTCCTCCATGAGCACTTAGCATTGAAAAGAAGAGGAAAGTAAAAGTGGAAATACATAATCAAACCCAGTAAGGGACATGAATTATTCCTCTTATTGCTATGGAGCTTTATGAGGGTGCTACCATGAAATCCTGCCTGCATCCTGGCATTCACCTTGCTGTGAGATCATAAAAAAGTGCCCCTTCCAGCAGAGGGAGTTCTCCACTTAAAGCGAGCTGGAGTGCCATCCAAGCAAAAACCGGTTCAACTTTAGGTCACGTTCACATTCTGCCAGTTGCAAAAAATGGCAAGAAATGACGTTTGAAATATCTTGCGGATAAGAGAGCGAGCAAAGTACTCACGCCTGCAAAACACCTTCCTCTGTTTCACCCTCGTTTGGATGCCTCTCTGCTCAATCAAAGAAATAACGAAAACGAAGCTGGTAAGAACGCTGAGGCTGGCTAATCATCACGGCGAGGGGAAGCTGATTATGTCGTCCTGGAGTGATTACACACAAGCCAAACTTAATGGCAGGTGAGCCATGCGTTACAGCTCATACAGTAAAAGCCTTCAATATGAACAAAAAGAAAGAAATAAAAAAGCATTAAAAAGTTTCCTCGACGATGCTGACTCCATAGAAACAGAATTAAACTTTGTTTACAGTGATCAATGAAAAAGTCCCACTGCTGCCTGTCACAATCCATTTTCCGACTTTATTTCTGATAGAGAAAAATTTAATATGTTCTCATCTAGGGGACCTCCCTCTGAGCTTTCCGGCTGCTAATCATATCACGCTTATTCACTTGATTTAGATAAAAACATAAGAAGCTCAAGAAGGCCAGAAATAAATGGGTTTTTTTTTCCACCAACACTAATAACAGGGCAGCATACATGCGTTTAATCACAAGGGTTTCAGCAAACACATTTACATTTCACACTAATTAGTAAGCCAGTTAAAATGTGACTAATGGCTGCATCAGGTCGAGTCAGAACCACATCAGCTCCGATTCTTAGAGTGAAGAGTGTGGAGAAAGACATCTCTTCTCCTCACGGTTCCCCTGAGGCTGAACGATCACGGCTCTAAATGTAGCACCCAGCTGGAACTGATATGACGACAGGTCTCTGGGTGCGGGCTAGGGAGGAGATGAGGCCTGGCGGTTGTCATGGTGATGCTAGGCGGTGGCAAGAGCGAATTGTCCATAGTGGGTGACACGGCACATCCTGCAGCGTGCTGAGCGGATCATTGTCCAGGCTTATCTGTCTGCTCGGTTCAGCGTACTGAGCTTCATTGATCAGGGAGCCGGGGAATCACACTGCAGGGCTGGCTCTGTCAGGGGAAGGGGGGATGTGTTTATTTATTTATTTTCAGACGGGTGGGCGTGTGTGACGGGGGGGCTGTGCATCAATAAAGAGAGTGTGCAAAAGAATCACAAAAAGTTCAGGATGGTTGTAGTCAAATTTACTGAAAGGGTTGAAATTTTGCTCTTGGGCAAGGCCCCAAACCCACAGCTGTACATCGGTCAGCAGATCTAACTGTGGTTGTAATGTGCAACTTAAAAAGGGACCACTGCTCTAAGGTTATCTTTCCTAAACAAATAAAACGATGTTCCGACACAGAATTGTTTCGCTCATGAACTTCTCTGCCCTAACCTTGTCAGTTAATCAGAAAGTCATTCATGTAGCAGAAGAGGGATGCGTAACTCCGACAACGTTTAAAATCCAAAGATGCTCAATTCGTTATGAAATTTATGGGCAGAAAAATTAAAGCAGGAATTCTCTAGATCAAAATAAAGTAAATCTGTATCTCCTTTCTTTAAAATACAGATTTATTCCATGATAAAAACTGATTTCTCTATGATCTAATTGACCACTTTCTTCCAGTGTAATGAAAGACTACTTTTCCTCTTTCTGTATTGCGGTGTGCACAATGTTCTCGACCAATCATGTACCCATGTGCCTGCATCACGTATGCCTGCTCCATGTACTGTAATAAGCAGCAACATTCATGAACCTTTGCTTTGGCTAAAGTACTGACCAGCTCCAGTCTTGTCCTCTCAGGAAACAGTCTCAGC
This sequence comes from Craterocephalus stercusmuscarum, assembly GCA_037177115.1. Classification (NCBI taxonomy): domain Eukaryota; kingdom Metazoa; phylum Chordata; class Actinopteri; order Atheriniformes; family Atherinidae; genus Craterocephalus; species Craterocephalus stercusmuscarum. The sequence continues at coordinate 15,701,678 of JBBDHI010000013.1, read as the reverse complement.
AGCATGTCCCTACAGAGTTCCCTGCAGTCCGGTATATCATGAGTGTACATAGACACAGCCAGCTGGAAGAGCTGATGTTCATCCGGGCACCAGCCACAGAACCTAAAAATAAATGAACACAGAAAATATGTGATCAGACAGAAAAATATGATTATGAACAAAAAAAAGGTTGACATTGTTTTTCCCCCCTTCATTTCATCATGTTACCTTTTCAGAGAACGCATACTTATCTAACTGAAGTGCCATAATGGTCTTAGCACAGCTTCCTTATGGACTAAAAATAAGATGATGAAGCTGCTTTATTCAATCAACCTCATGGTGAGAAATACTTCTCTCAATCAACAGGCTGCTCAAGAGTGATGTGACTGTGCCTGTATAGATCTAATTATTCTAATAATGTCCACTTAAACCAGACTTCTACTTTAACATGGGATCATAGAACAGACACGTACAAATCATTACAATGTTTTATTCACCTCAGTCCTATAGACTGGCGAAATAAAGCAACATATATCCTATGTAAATAATAATGACAGAAACCACCAGGTTATGGTTTACCTATCAGTTTTTTGCAGTTGTTCCTGTAGACTCTGCAGTCTGCTCTGGTACCTCTCTGACAAGGACTGGAAAGCCTGGATCAGAGAATCTTTCAACTCCGGGTAAGGACAGTCCGCATCCAAAACCTCCACCGGAATATTTTCTGAGGTCATCAAAGTATCTGAAGCACTAGCAAAATATTTCTACAAAAGACAATATGATCATGTCGAAGGGTGTCTGGGTAATTTTACATTCACTGTTTAGTTCTGAAGGGAAAAGAGGTAAAATGAAACCCTGCAGCAAACAAACATTTAAAAAGAAATGGGCTCCTCATGGAGAGATTAAGATAAAACTGAGCTATTTAGTCACCATAATTAAACGCATGTTTGTAGAAATGGAGAGAAGTAATCTGTTTCAGAAAGGACTGCACTAAATAGCATGGATGCAAATATTATGCAAATATGAATAAGAAAGATGTACAAACAAGGCTCCAAAGTACACCTCAAGCTTTGACAAGATGATGATCAAAGAGAATTTACTTTTGACAAAAATAATTCTTTCCACTTTATAATTTACTTAAATATGTCCTAACAGTAGCCTGTGGGTGTCCAAACATTTGCATTTGCCTGCATATTATCTAATGAAATGTTTATTTGCACTGGTAACACAATACAGCAATCACGTCTCAAGCCCAAGGATATGGATGAATATAAATGTACAATCGCAACTGAAAAACATACCTCCAAACCAAGGCCGGCAATGTCCTTCTCAATGTGCAGGGACTCTGCATGAAGCTCTGCAATTATGTCCTCTTGCTGGTCTTTTACAAAGTTTATCTGGTGATAAAACCAGGACAAGACTTATTACAAATTATTACAAGTGAACACATTTGCACACGTGCTCTTTCAACCATCTAGAGTTGCAACCACTTGAGGGACTGAGTGAAGGGCAAATAAACAGTAACTGCTTGTTTTCCAAGATATACAAGATGAACTTAAACAGCCAACTAGGAAAACACAACAAATTCATTAAGTACCTTCCATTACAGCAGTGGTCCCTAAATGTTTTCTGTTGGCGCCCTCTTTGATGGAAAAACCTATTGGCTATAACAGCAAAGAATTGCTGCAAGCTGTTTGCACATCTTCGCTGGTATTTTTGACCATTTAACCTTTCCAATGAGCTCCTGGTTTTGGAGGTTGGAAGGACTTTCTTTCCACTATATCCTCTATTGGGTTTAAGTCAGGACAGGCTGGACCACTTCAAAGCAACATTTTTTAGGCTTTTCATTTCTTTTCATTCATTTCATTTTTGGTCATTGTCATCCTGAAATGCCCAGTGCTCTCCAACGCCAAGTTTCTCTGCCAACTGTCTGATGTTGTTGTTCTTCTTTTTTCATGATGCTGTTTACTTTTGATAAGGTGGCCTGAAACACACAATCAAAGCATTGTGTTCCCACCACCACAATTGACATTTGGAGTTGATGGGGGTGAACGTTTCTCCTTTTTTACACCAAATGAAAGCTACATTAATGTGAACAAATAACTAAAGGGGGGTATCATGTCATCATCAGGGACAAGAACAATTTTTTTATGCCACTATTGAATAATTGTTAGCTTGAGTTGTTTTGAAAATGCTGTATATAGAAAAATAACCTAAAAAAAATGTAAATTGCATCGTGTCTGGATATGGTGCCTTGAAATTTAGGGCCTTTTCACATGGCGTGCTCTGGCCCGGATCTGAGCATGTTTGACCACAGATTTTGTCCATGTGAATGAAAACAGGCCGGGCACGGGCCTGGTACGGGTGGCCCAGGTCGGGAGGTAGTCCAGGATCCGGGCCACCCGTGCTCGGGCACGGATTAATGCTTTGTCAACGCAATCCAGGCTGTGCCAGACATGACATGTGGGCTTCAAGCGGAACTGATCAAATCAACACTTGACCCTACTGGCAGGTTTAGCATTAGCAACACCATTAGCTTCACAGTAAACAAACATGGCGAGCGCGAGTGCAAAGCGATTACTGTGGAGTGATTTTAAAAAGGCTAAAATGTAAAATATGACTGCCTGGCTTGCATCCATAGTGGCCTGCCTCATGTGCAGACGAGTTCTAATTTGTATAATCACTCTAATTTGAACACTCTTCGCTCCATAATTTCTGCATGCTAACATAGTTATAGAAGCTTTAAAACCATAAAACTCCTCTTGGCATAGAAGATTTGCTCAGCACAACACAGCAGCTAGATCAGCATTCTGCTTGCTTTAATGCTGGACAAAACAAGTTAAAAAACAGAAAAAAATACCCTGTGTATGATTAATTTTGGACATGCTATTTTTCATAAAATCAAAGTCAAGCATTAAAGTCTACAACACAATGTAGGATCATATTTTGATACTGAGAGTCTAAATTTGCCAAGTTTACAAATAATTTTGAGGATAACTGCAAGTGAATGTTATATTTCTCACCATTTCAGCTTGGGAGCAATTATTCTAACCATTTATAATAGCCACAAACACTTAGTAAGTTTCCCTTTCTGCAGCTAATGCTTTTCTGTAAAGTTGGAGTCAATTTTGTATCCTTCTTTAGCATTTTAGTTTTCAGTTAAAACAACCAGATATGGAAACATAATTACATAGCAACATCCCCTCTATAAAAAAGGAATGAAATAATAAGAAAAAGAGGAAAAAGATGTGAAAAGACTAACGAGCATAGTCATTTTTGTGTGTGGGCAAAGGGGCTATGGGCCAAGAAAAGAAGGGGAGAATTAGTATGGGAAAGAAGTGAGCAACACAACGCCGGCAAAGTGTCTTGCAAATGGTGCATTCCAAATATGGTCTGTCTTTAAAGACCCTAGTTAACTCACTAATCTCACCATTCATCTGTAAAACCTGCAAAAAGCTTCTGAGAGCCAAAGGCAAAGCTGGTGACTTAGGGACTGCAGACAATCAATAAACTAGAGTTTCATGAACAATGACTGTTGATATTTACATTAGATACCCAGAACTGCCTACGAGATACATGCATGAAGCACATACAGTATAGAAAACTTTCAGTGTACTGACCAGATAAAATACTGACAACCAAGAAGTTGTCAAATGCAAAATAGTACCTTTAAAATGTGATTGTTCTGACAGGTGCAGTAAAATTAATGCACATTAAATTCTCTCTGATGCGCTGTAAAAATTCTGCCAGGTCTGCAAATGAATCTGTATTGGGTTGAAGCTGAACTTGTGCCGGTTCCTTTGGCTTTAGATGTGGACAGTCAGTCACATCTTTGAATACCTGTTGTATCACTTGTTCCCAGTTTGATGGATGTTCTTTGAGCTGCTGATGTTGCACTTCACCCAGTCTGAAGCACAGGTCATCCTTGAGCTGATAAACAGGCTCCACAGTGGCTTTCCTGAATGCTTCCCTCTCCCCCTCAAGGGATAGTCCTAAACCCCCACAACACAATAAAACGACAATTATAACAGAGGAGACGGAGGTGGAGCACATTTTTACTTCAAAACCAGTGATACAGATTACCATATTCATGAAGTGAGAAGATGGCAGTGTCTGTTAAACTGTTTGGCTTGATCTGCTCCAGAAAATGATGGATGTCATCTTCAGTCTGCTCCCTGTTCCACAAGAAAAGGAGAACGATTTTTTTTTCCTTTTTTTTTAAGCTGATGTTCCTGGTTATAAACAAACAAACTTTGGGATGGGAACCTCCCTCCCTCTATCATGTTTTCTGAGGGTGTGACACATGCTGCGTGGTGGCAGGATTTCTCTTTGCCACAAACCAGAGGGAGTCGTCATGAGTATGAAAACGGGCAGTAACTAAACCATTATATTCTCCTGTTTTCCTGACAACCATCGACTGCACAATTTTTGAGTCCTGAGGTAAAATAACAAGATCTACGTGTGGAGGGTTGCAAGCAGTGGCACAAATTTATGACTAGGCTCATTACTGAAACTTTAGCTTGTGTACATCATTAACCTTGGGTGGCTTAGACACAGTCATTACACAGCCAAACAAGCAGCACCCCAGAGCCAGTGCTGCCCTTCTCACTTCACACGCCATGATACTGCTGGGCCCTAATCCCACACTTTTGCCTCATCATATAAAGGAACAGAGGACCATTCCTACAGTATGTCCTCTCACAGGTAAAACCTTTCACTTCTTCCTGCTTTCTACCCCAATTCACCCATCAGAAAATCTGCTTAAATTTATCTCCTCGTATGTAATTTCTTCTCAAGCCTAATTTTGTCATCCTCCCTTTTTTTCTCTTTTCACGCAGGTTCCTGCCTTGGTACAATAGGAGCTTAAGTACAGCAGTTGCAGCTGATTCAGAAAAGTACAGCAGATAACAACAGGCAGTAATAGTGGGCACTTACTCAGCCTTTTGCAGCCTGGGGCACATTCTGCTCCACACCTGTCTGTGCTGCCGTAATAAGGAGCGCTCCCTGGTTGCCTTGGATGCACAACGAGTCTTCTGAAACTATAGGACATGCTATTGCACAGCGGGAACGAAATGTTTCCCTGAAACGGAAATATACACTGCAAAAACTTTGCAAAATATCTGCCTAAATGTACAATACAATCACCTAAAGAGTAACATTTAGGTGAGATATAGGAACTTGTTTTAAAACAGTAGGGGGGAAATACTACTTTGGAGCACTAAAAAGTTAT
>JBBDHI010000013.1:15600833-15612479 GCA_037177115.1 Craterocephalus stercusmuscarum | reverse complement strand
TCTGGCTCAAACTGAGTCTGGGGCTTGAACCAGTGACCTTCTTGCTGTGAGGCCACAGTGCTAACCACTACGCCACCTTGCAGCCCTGATCCATTCATGTGGCATCATTTTAGATATTATTATTGCCCAGGTTGTCCTGAAAAAAAAGATAGTCATTACTTGACTGTGCATGAAAGGGTTAAGATTATATATGCATTAATAGGCAGAAAGGTCAGGCGGACAAAAAATAGCAATAAATGGCTTGGTCTTTTAAGGGTTAATTTTCACTCTCAAAAAACAGAAAAAGTCAAGTGGATAATGTACAATGCTGAGATCATTTTCCCCAGGAGAGACCTTTTAACTGTGTCTAACACACAGTATTTGCTCATTGGGATTCTCTGAGGCACACCTCTCCAAATTCATACAGTGTGCCATAAAATCTGTTTATTCTACTAACCAGAGACCCCTGGATTCCATATCTAATTGATATCATCGTAACAGCCAGGGTGGGACCTAATTTTTTTTTTCTTTCTTCTTGTGCCTGTCAGATTGTGGAGAACTGTATTTGCACTCTAAGGAACTTATCGTATCGGCTGGAGCTGGAGATGATGCCGTCTCGACTGATGGGAGGACAAGAGCTGGACGGTTTACTGGGCAGAGAGTCTCCCAGTAAAGAGGTGGATTCCAGCTGCTGGGGCAGAAAGAAAAAGAAGAAGAAGAACAGCATGCAGGAAGACTCTGTAAGTGTGACATTTAATCAGAAATATTCTGGAATAATGTCACATTGTTCATAATTACATTTGATATAATATGTTTGGCCTAAAGATTGTTTGCAAGCAGTATTTACCTCACAAACAAACAATGTGCTACATAACTGACACAAAATCATCCAAGTAAAACGCTGTGTCTGTTTAGTGGGATGGTGTTGGGCCCATCCCTGGCTTCTCCAAGTCCCCCAAAGGTGCAGAGATGCTATGGCACCCTGCGGTTGTTAAGCCTTACCTGACACTGTTGGCTGAGAGCTCCAATCCTGCTACTCTGGAAGGTTCTGCAGGGTCCCTTCAGAACCTGTCAGCTGGCAACTGGAAGGTACCGTACAAACATTTCTCTCCCCATGCAAGCTCCAAATTCATGTGTTATGTTTTTATTGTAGACTGTTTAGTGTCATGCCTCGGAAACAGTCTATTCAGCTAGTTTAAAAGGATTTAACAGCTTAACTCCTGTGTTTCATTCAAAACTAATGTCTTTATGCACACGACTGCCTATTTGTCCTGAGGCATGGAAACATTTATGAAGTTTTAATGTTTTTTTTCTGTGTGCAGTTTGCAGCGTATATACGTGCAGCCGTGCGGAAAGAGAAAGGACTGCCCATTCTGGTGGAGCTGCTGCGAATGGACAACGACAGGGTGGTGTGTTCGGTCGCCACTGCTCTGAGAAATATGGCACTTGACGTTAGGAACAAGGAGCTCATAGGTGTGGAGTTAAACTGTTACGAAATGAACCTTTTCTTTTATCAATAAGGCAGTGGCCATGTTGTAAATTGATAGGGTATGGTGTGTTGTAGTTTAAATACACACACAGGCTCTTTACTTCCTATATCTGATCCCAACTGTCCACAGTTCATCTGTGTCAACATAAAAGGTCAACGTTATTGACCAAGACACTGTGTCTATGGATGGGTGCCGAATTTGGTACTTTTATTGGTACTTACTGAATTCTGTCTGTACTACCAAGTAAACCTTCATATAAAATCAAATGGTACCATGTTTTAGTACTTAAGTGGCAGGGGTCATGTTAACTTAATATTTTCTGTTTTTGAGCATTTTCTTTTAAATGGTGAAGATAAAATCTGAGTCATTTTGACAGATTGCAAATTCCACCCCCGGCCACATGCATAATGATTAGCTGTTTATAGTGCTACTACTGGTCTCAGACTGCAGCTGAACCACTAGTGCAGAAGGAGCACATGCTGCAGAATTTCTTCTTCTTTTTTTTTTTTTTTAAGATACTATATTAATCCCTAACGGGAAATTCAAACTTCTGCATTTCAGCCATCTCTGGAGGAACAATTGGAACCAATAAACATAATAGATACATCTCCAGAGAGCAGTAGGCAGCTACTTACAGCAGTAGCTTTAAGTTGACCTTGTCTGGGGTTTCACCTAGGTGCCGTGTCCTGGGATCAAACCTGGTCTGCCTGCATCAAAGTCCACTACATAAACCACAAGGCTATCCACCTTCCTTAATGCTATCCACTCTCCTCAAATTTGCTTTAATTCTAATAATTCTTCACCATCTTTGTGCTTTTCTGCTACAAGTTGATCTGCAGGGGGATCAGAGATTTTAAAGACACCTGGACAGAGCTCTCACTCTGATGTATTTTCTATAACTATACTAGTATCATTCCAGCATATTTTTTCAATCTTAAGTTATTGAAACTATCATAAGTATGAGGAGCTGCGCTTAAATTTGTGCATCATTAAGAAAAAGCACTGCTCCGTTAATATATTGGTTTAAAACTTGTCCATATATTGAGAATGAGAAAAGAATCTGTTATTCCCATATAAACACACACAAAAGTACCAAAGATTTGTACCATTGAGGACCAATTCCAATTCCCAGGTACGCTATTGGTTTAATGTGAAAGGTGAATTGTGTTCCATAAACTCAGTAAAAAAACTGAATTAACATGAGGAAGGTATGTCTTTTAGAGCCCATGCTGAACAACCACAGATTCCAACATCATCAAACATGCGTGTGTAAAAGTTATTAATCTTGACTAAGACTCACACAGCACCATCAGCTGAGAGGAAAATGGTTTGAATAGTCTGAAACCTCCAAAGCATCAGTTTGAATTAAACTGGAAGCTGCTGGAGCACCAGTGTTGTAAACCTCAGTCCAGCACGGACTGTGAGTCTGCTGTCTGAGAAATGAGCATCTTCTCCTGAATTTACAGCATTAAGGTTAGCCGAGGACTGTAGTTTATCACATAGACAAAGCCTTCAAGACAGATGTATGGTCAGATAACAGAAACATGGAGGTTTTTTCACCACAGGGACCAGAGGTATGTGCAGAGGAGTTATGGTGAGGCATTAACCCAAGGGACGCTGTTATGTGGTATCATGCTCGGGTGTTGTGTTGCTGTCATTGGAACTTGTCATTGCACAAAGTGGATCAAAACGTAAGAGGAGAACTGCTCGTTTACTCAGAAGAGCATGAGCGAGAAAGCTGAAACTTGGGAGCAGTTCTGTGTGTCGACCAGGCACAAACTCCAGGCACACAAGAAGAATGGTTCAAAGATTTAATTTAAAGCGCTGTAATATTCTTGAGGATGAAGAGAAACTTCCAATTTAACCTGCTCACTTATCTCATTGTTGCCTGTAATGTCTCATGACGGTGTCATCTCTGCAGGGGATAATGCCCGACGAGGTGACCATTATGTAGAGTTAATGGTTATTAATAGCTGGGATGTGTCAGTGATTGTTTAAGGTGCTATTAGGAGTGTTTAGCTTCTTCAGCTGGGCTGCTGCACTGCAGGAGAGAAAGGTGAAGCGATTCTCTTTAATGTGCACTTTCAAATGCCCTCACAATGTCATTAGGAAACCTGCACACCACACTGCAGCCGCAAGCAGAATTAATATATCATCCTTGATACAGAAACCAAATCATGCAGTTTAGGTCAGTGTGGAATACTTTTACGTCTACATTATGTAACATGGGAAAAAATGCACCGCATTGTTGAATGTGCGGCAGGATCTCTCGCTTCTCTCTGCGCCTGAGGTCCTGCCCACAAACCTGCAGAGCAGTATGTCACGATGCATTAGTTGCATGTCTTACCTCCTTCTCCCCACCTCCCCCTCAGGGAAGTACGCAATGAGGGACCTGGTAAACCGCCTCCCAGGGGGAAACACCACCCTGCTGTCCGATGAGACCGTGGCAGCCATCTGTTGCACCCTGCACGAGGTCACCAGCAAAAACATGGAAAACGCAAAGGCCTTGGCCGACACGGGCGGCATCGAGAAACTGGTCAACATCACCAAAGGCAGAGGAGACAGGTGTGATGCAGAAACATATTTGTTGGATGCCTTTTTAGTAATCGCTTGTGTGTGCACGCCTGCTTAGCACACACACACTAGCCTTAGCCATGTGTGGCTGGATTTCATAGGCAGTCCTGGACACTAGACAGTGTTTTTCCCTCTCATGCAAGCATTGAAATGCTTGGAGAAGGTGAACCTATAGCCACAGGGAAGGGGGGTAGTGTGTGCATTGAGGCTTTACATCCCAGTGGAATTATGGTATAATGGCACAGCAGCTATTTCTAGCCTGTTATATATGCAGTGATGTTCTAGGATGAAACGCATTGAGGACACACATCATCAATCGTCATGTCCTGTGATGTTCACTGTGTAATATTGAAATTAGGTTAAAGGGTTTCAGGAGTACTTAGATAAACATACAAGTGTTTTTGATTTTTTTACAGATACTCTGTAAAGGTTGTGAAAGCAGCAGCTCAGGTGTTGAACACACTGTGGCAGTACAGGGATCTGCGTACCATCTATAAAAAAGTAAGTAGATTTATAAAGTTGATGTTTGTTGTTATTATGCATGAGCATTTGACAACAAAACAAATCATCTTGTCAGGTTTTCAACATTTAAGGTACATTGTGTAACTTTTGACCAGTAGAGGCACTAAACCTGTAACTTCCCACCGGCCAAACAACACTTTTGTTAAATTAAACATTTTCAATCAATTTTTTTGAATTGTGTTTGCAGACCACCCTAACCAGCTGGTGACCATAAAACTAAACCAAGCTAGTTCTTTGTTTTTTTTTGACATTGATTAATTGAAATGCATTTCTTGCATGCAAATCAGCCCAATTGTGCACAGTGTTTAGGTAGTCACATTAGCTTTTAGACACAGACATATACTGCATCATTCTGCAGCTCATCAGGACTTACTTTCATTGTTCTGAGTAAACACTAGCTGAAAATGTGGAAAATCAGTCTCATTCTGGTACGTTTGTACAGTAGGCAAAGAGATAACTTACCAGTCTAACAGTACTGAGGCAAAGCGAGCTCCAGCGAGCAAATTCTTTGTCAAGTTCTATTCATGTCTTCCGTCTGCAGTGATGCCTTTCTTTTCCTGTTTTCTCTTTCTGGCCTCCTAAGACACCATTTTCACCCTCTTACTTCATTCAGCCTTGACAAACTTTAGATTGAAGAGGAGGAAAAGTAGCAGAAAGCAGAGCCCTCTGTGTATGACTTATAAGAGAGGGAGCCGTAAAGCAAAGAGCTCTAGGTCACATGATCACATGAGAGATGTATCCGCTTACGTCATACACTGTATATTGACCCCAGAAATCATCCATTTATACTTGCATCAGCCTGATATATGGGTCAAAAGTTACACAGTATCTCTTTAAATACTGGACTGCTAGATATATATTCATTTGTGTTACAGTCCAAAATGCCAGCATTGTGAGGTCTTTTATTTGCACATATGCTCTTAAATCCGTAAATATTCTTAAACAAACCCCACAAATTTAGCAATGAATAACATATTTTCAACAGAAGTAATGGTACTTAAGGATGAAAGATCGAGATATGGCCTTTTAGCGGTTCGGCCACAGATATATTTCACAGCATCCAATATAGCTGTTATGATCTAACCCATGTCTCTCTCTCCCCTCTGTGCTGCCCTAACAGGATGGATGGAACCAAAACCATTTCATCACCCCAGTTTCAACACTTGAGAGAGACAGATTCAAGTCACAGCCCACCCTCCCCACTAGCACCATTCAGATGTCCCCAGTCAGCCATCCCGGTAGGCTCAGCTGCCTGTGGATGGGCAGCATCAGCCAAACAGGAAAACTTCTGCAATTTAAGCCTGATTTACTTTGTTTTTTCTTCTTTGCAGCTGCCAGTGCCACGTCATCCCCTGCAATGTTGGGCATCAAAGAGCGTAGAGACACTATCAGAGATTATCAGAGAGCTCAGTCAGCTATGCAATTTTATAATTACCAAGGAGACAGCAGTATACATAGAAAACAATATACAGGTACTCCTCCGATTCTTACCCGCTCTCTGCGTCAGACCTCTCTCCGGTCATCTAGGCAGGGCTTTATCTTCTTCCCCCTTCTTCACGCTCCAAGTACATCCCATGGGCCGTTTCCTTTCCCTGCCAAGGCCCGCTCTCTCCTATCTTTTCCACCAACGCCTGCCTGACTTGAAACAGTTTAACTCAGCCCATCAGAGCGGTTTTTCTGTTGTTGCGCTGCCCAGCAGTAAAGTGGACCGGAGCAGACACTCCACAATGGCTCCATTGTTGACAGGTCCAAGTCGCAGTTTGCAGACAGGGGCAATGAGTTGGTGTCCAGGCATACAACAACAAGGCTGGCGAGAGCAGGAGGAGGGCAGAGCAAACAAAACGAAGCACAGACTCAACAATGGGTGTTTTACATGGGTGGAAATTGAGTTTCTGAATTCCACCGGTTTGATAAAATGCCAATGAAATACCCATCCCATGGGTTATATAAACAACAGAGCAGCAGCGGCCCTGTCTGTTACTTGGTGTTATTTCTCTCCAGCATAGCGCAGCTCTTCTTGATCCTACTCTATCTAAATACAGACGTCTGCCCTTTGGGGCTGCGCAGACTTTTTCTCTGATATGAAACGAGCTGATTTTGTCCCAACATTTGATTGAACGCAGCTCTCACATTTCCTGTTATCTTGTTTTTCCCAGGGTCTGGAAAACCATCTCCATATTACTACTCCACTCCCACAAGGGAGGAGCCCAGAAGAACACAGGTGAATATATTCTGATCTGCTCTGATTTAACCATGCAGAGGTTGATTCAACTTATTAACTCTCCATTTACAGTTTTTTCCTGGTTAATTTGTGCAGATTGTTTTTAAACATTTCTTTTTTCAATGAGCCAGCAGCTGCTGTGGATATACTTGAAACATTTTCTCACCGGAAGTCTTTGATAGAAGGTCTTTGTTTGAGATGCCTTCATGGTATGAGCCTGCCAAGAAAAATCCACCGCTCTACCTGGCTTTTCTCATACGGAGAGTCTGACGCATATTCCACTTGCCACGCTGCAAATAACCCAGCACATCAGCTATTGTTTGAGCCAAAGTGAATTTGACTGCTGGGATTGGGAAGGCCTGGGTGCATCTGGAGCACCTGTCACTGTCGGACACGTCCATGTGTGCCCATTCAGATAACAGGCTCAGAGAGGAGAAGGCAAGAGGGAGGAGAGGTTGGGACACCAGAAGAGTTTTCTTTAATCCTTCACGTTATCGGCATGAGGCTGGTTAAGCCATTACCCTCTTTCATTCAGACAGATGATGATACATTCATCAGTCTGGTGGAGATCTATCATCTATCCTGAAGCTGTTTTCTTTGTGGACGGAAAGATGATGGATTAGTTTATCCTCTGAAAAATTTCCAGCCAGACAAAAGCGCATTTGGCTGAGATCCCAGGGATGTTCGGAGTTGCTGTTATATTTTGACACCAATGGAGGATCAGCTAAAAAGTGTTTTGTGCGCTTAGACAGCGTTGTCAGAAGTTTAGATGAGAATATTAATGTGAGGTTACTGAGCCCACAGCAGGCAGTCTAAAGAAACGATTCAGCATCTAATTCTGTGTAAAAACACCAAATTATTGATTTCCATGCTTTTTTGTAAATATTTAAACACATATGATAAAGCCTCGCAGTCTGAGGGGGCTTCATAGTTGGTCACAGACCCTACCGTTCTTAGTTTTAATGCTACGCCACGCTGAGTGGATGCTGGATGGAGTATCACATTTACAACACAAACGTATTGTTGACCTTTCAACTGGGCCACCATGTGGTTCCAGTAGATTTCCCCAAATGTTCTTTGTTGGTCAGATGCTGTGGGTGGATATGTATTATAGATTAATGTTCAGTATGCATGCAACTTCACAGCGGTGTGTGGAGAAAACTTCACTGCAAGAAGAACAGCAGAATCAAGGCGCTGCAATCATATGAGGAGATCTTAGAGAAACACTAGGTGCTTCCCAGTCATGCAAAATGAATTGAAATGTCATTTCTAATTAAATTAGACTCAAACATTCTTCAGTGGGAAAGGTGAGAAATATTCAGTGCAGTTGTCAGTCGTTCTTGTCCCTACATATTCTTTCCTGAATTCAAACCATCTTGCCAAGGAAACCTCTGTTCTCTCTTACCAATAATAAGGCAACAAACACACAGAATATGAGCAGAAACGTCTCGTACCAGCAGTCAGTTACAGCAGAGCTGATGATCTGTCTTTAGAGCGGGACAGTTGCAGCCACTGAATAAACCATGAGCTCCTCCGTAGACCGAAGTATCCTTCAGTCACACATTAGACCGTCTGTCAGACAGCTCAAGCTTGGCCAAAATCAAGCCAATGGTGCCAAGCATGCCCCTGAAGCAGCATTGCCAGACGGGTTTTATTACATGTCTATATGTAAGACATTAGAAATACGTTGGGTGTGTGTCTCTTTATCACACATCTGCAGTAGCAACTTGACTTCATGAGTCTTTAGGATGAATTAATTACACCGCGCTATTGCTTTGTCTTGCAGCCTGTGTATTACACAGAGGAGCCAAGCAGGAGGAACTATGATACATACCGAATGTACCTGCAGCACCCCCACGGCTACGATGACACATATTTAGAAGAGGTCATCACCTACCCTCCGACAGCGGACTACAGCTCCCAGCCTCAAGGACTGAAATCCACCGCTAATTATGTGGACTATTACGCCAGCACACAGAGGCCTTCCTACCGGGCAGAGCAGTACCCAGGCTCGCCTGACTCCTGGGTATAAGGCCCGGAGATACCTCTGTGTCACCAGAACCAACAACTTCCCTCCCTCTGCCCTCGTGTCAGGGTGTAAGGAGGAGCGTCTTCACCCTGCAGGAGAGGCGAGGAACACACGGGAAACCCACCATTTTCATGAACTCGGCTTTATGAGTGCGTTTGTTCTACAGTGGATGTGCGTGTACGGAGGGTTCGGCTGAGCAGGAGCAGATGGAAAGACGGGACGTGTGCCAAAGAAGGAAATTAAGGAATGTTTTTTGAGATTATTTTTTTATTTAGCAGAGGAAGGTGGAATCATGCTGGGGGGCGTGGGGTCTATGTGGAGACACTACAGGGAGAAGATGTGTGTCCTGTTGCGTGTAGATATTACTTTGATCTTTTTTTTTTTTTTAAAGGAACTCTTAGCTGTGAAAGCACAGTGAAAGGTGTGAGTCATGTTAAGTGAGGGTCTGCGGTAAGAGTCGAGACGGGGGGAACATGTATGTGCTGAAGCCAAAATGGATCATGAACTCATCTGTAAAAAAAATAGATAAAAAATGAAAAAAATAGTAAACTAATGATGTTAGTTTGTACAGAGGGATCACATTGTGTCTGTACTTAATGTTGAAGCTGTGTAATGCCATGGAGTCTTGTACATTTCTTTCATTTTATTGTAAATACAGCAAAATAAAACAAAAAAAAACAAACATGTTACCCGGTTTACACATCAGCACTGGTTTAAAAAAAGAGAAACGTGTGCCATGTTAGAGCTCTATGATATATAAATATACAAATATGTGGACAAAGATGGCATCATAACAACCATGTTAACAATTAAAAAGGTCAATTTTTGTTTTTTAAACTGTGTCATTTGCATTTTGTTTGCATTTCATGTTGGCTGCCATCTTTTATGCACACAAACAGTTTTAGGGTTATGAAGAAATCCAGCAGGAAGATTTGAGCGGGACGCTGTCCTCCAGTGGGGGTAAAAATGTTTAATTCCTCTATTTACACAGCCATGGGTGGAGGAAGGCCGGCTTTGAGCTTTGTGAAACTGTGTTCAATAACACTGCTGCAGCCTAGAGCAGAAAACTGGATCCCTCCTGCCCGATCAGGGACAGACTACACCTGGCTGAACAAAAGCGGGAGGGGGATCTCATTTCAGAAA
This sequence comes from Craterocephalus stercusmuscarum, assembly GCA_037177115.1. Lineage (NCBI taxonomy): Eukaryota > Metazoa > Chordata > Actinopteri > Atheriniformes > Atherinidae > Craterocephalus > Craterocephalus stercusmuscarum. Next base: position 15,602,521 of record JBBDHI010000013.1, on the reverse strand, counting down.
AATGTTGAGGCTGAACCAAAACAATGCACCGTTTGAAGTTATAACCAATAATGATCCGAACTTTTCTTTAAAAGCTCTCAGCACACGGCTGCTAAATACAACATGACAGTTTTCATATGAATACTGTGAGTACACCGAGCAATGAAATCAGGAATGTCACTGAACACTGGAATAAAACCTGATGGGATAGTTCAGGGGAAGTTTCTTCAGCTTGGAAAGATTTTGATCTTTGGATCTGACCTGATGAGTTCACTATGTGGCTGCGAGAACCAAAACCATGATTAATGATGGGACCTGTACTATGTATGCTCATTTGCCATATGTCCCACTAAAGACCCACTGAGACAAGTACTGCATGTTATTTATTTATTTATTTATTTAAATTACTTCAAACCCTCTCCCGACACAATGTGCACCCACAGGTGTTACAATTTGTGTCTGATTGGCAGCAGGGCTGCAGCTGGGCTTATTGAGACGACATGCATGGCAAAGATTAGAGACTGCTGGCTCTGCAACTCTGCTGTAAGCGGTCAAGGCTGGAGGAAACGGCATTTACAAATTTGCATACAGGCAGTGATGTAGTCCAGGGTATACTCCGTATACCCACTTATCGTTCAGTCAGCATCTAAACCCCTGTAATGGCACCATATTTTTATATATCAACCAACCTAATTTTGCATTTTTTCCCTCAAGGATAGTGAAGCCAAGACCCGCCCTACTCTGCCTCTAACTGGCTAGTTCTTACTGTCTTCACTTGTTAAACTGGTTAACTCTAAATGAGGCAGGAGGACAAGCGAGTCAATCAGAGGCAGAGTTGGACCTATGTCCTCATAAATGAACATCAACTAGCATCTCACATGATGTTAGAAATGCTACACCAGTGCTGTGAATGACAGCCCAACACCCCCTGTCCTCCACCAACCTCAGTTACAACTTCAGATGAAGACGTCAAAAAAGAAAAGACGTATCAAAAACTTTGATTTTGGCCCTTCTTTTCTACGTTTTCTGTAGGCTCGATAAAAACGTTAGAACAACATACAGAAAAGACGTATTAAGAACATCCATTCTGGCCCCTCTGAAGACGTCATCTGGACATTCGGAAAAGACGGCTTTATAATGTTTTCTGGACAACTTTTGCGCAGCTTGAAGTAAGTGCAGCCATGATAAATAACCCACACTTATATAGAACCTTATTAAGCTCATCTACGTTGTGCAAAGCACTTTACATATGCTTCCCATTTACCCATACACATACTGTTTTATTCAATATATCCAGTCACTGTAGCAAACAGTACTTTTCCTCATTGATCACTCATAGACCATATGAAGGGCAATGTCAGGTTCAGTGTCTTGCCCATGGTCAGTTTAACAACAGAAAGCACTGGGATCAAACTGGCTTGGACCTGGTTTGGAGACATGGATTTTGCTTCTTTTAATAATCTCCTAAAAAGGAAAAAAAAAAAAAAAAAAGCTCAGAAATTTTCTTCATTATGTCCTTTACCGTGAGTCATCAGATCATCATTAAAGGGGATGATTCTTGTCCCACTATTTCTGTTATTTTCATGCAGTTGTACTTACTGGTATTCATAAATAAATCATGCACAGAACAATGATCATGAGCACCCTTTAACATTTTACACTTCTATGTCTTTTTCCTTTTTTGAATTAAATACCATATGAGGTGTATT
>JBBDHI010000013.1:15583882-15600376 GCA_037177115.1 Craterocephalus stercusmuscarum | reverse complement strand
TTTAACCTGGTAACATTTTCAAACAAGGCCCAACAAAAGTTTTTAAGAAGGGAGATAATTTTTTGACTTTTTGAAAAAAAAAAATAGTAAAAAAAAGGAAAGGAATAGTAAAAAAGAAAGAAGGAGAAAAAAGTGTTAATTTTCAGTCTCTTTCTCCAGGAATCCTGTCTTTCCATCAAACCCTGTAAAGGTGGTGAGAGGGCTCTTTGGTACTGCAGGGGCCACATTAACATGAAATCTTGGGACCTTTGGATCATGTTTCAGAAATCATGCAATGCACAAATACTAGGCTTCTGATCAATGTTTTGGGGGTGGAAGGTAGAGTCATCTGACATGTAACATGTTTCTAAAACTGTTTTTCTGGGGTACTTTTTTTAAATGAACAAAAGGGACCAGTAGGGATGACTACACCACTGCATACAGGACATTTTTTAATTAATTTATTATTTGAAGCGGAACAAATAAATTAGGCTGCTTTTGGGAGAGGGATTTATTATCACTAAGATCTGTTTTTACAGAAAATCTGTTGATATACAGAAGTGGCCCTGAGCTAGCTGTTTTATTGGACTGTAAAACCAAATCCTTTCTTCAGATTCAAGGGTTTTGGTCTATGACCAGAAGATTGCATTGCCAGTGTAATTTAACATAAGTTTTTCAGGGTTTATCATGGGCAACATGCTCTTAAAACCTGGACAGCCAGCGCTACTCCTGGAGGCTACTCAAAGTGGAGCTCCATTTTGAAACGTTTGAAATGTTTTTGTTCAATTATTTTTCATAGTATTTTTCACAGCAACTGAATTGACTCAAATCACAGGCCACCCCTAAAGTCTCACTGCGGTACCACCCCATGAGGAGACCATCAAATTCTTACAAATATTAATTGTAAGCTGAATGCTCACTGTAAATCTGGAAAACCCATGAGATGCCCTAGTGCACGTGAACGCAGCACGTAATATACTCTACTTCAGTGTTGTTTTACATCAGGCTTCTCAAACTTCGGTCCTGCAGGGACACAACCCTGCTAGTTTTAGATGCCTTTCAACACAGTTGACTTACCTTACTGGGTTATTATGCAGAACTTGACAATAAACTGATCTATTTCCTTTGAGTTTTAGTATGTCGTTTATTATGGCCCTGGCAAATATTCTGGCTTCGCCACTGCTGCTGACATGTCAGTTTACTCTGAGAAGAGCATTGTACAATGAATTAATTGGTTAATCTTTGCTCATTTACAAACATAAACAGCAGTAAGTTATACCATGTGTTGACTTTCCAAACAAAACACAATGCAGACAGATAATGATTACGAGGCAGAGATAAATTCATGTGAGAAGGGTTGTATTTTAAGACATTCAGCAGCTGTTTCCAGTTTCATTTTCTTCATAAACTGCGTTAACATCAGCCAGAGGGCTGCAAGCAAGGCGTGTCTGTGGCCGCGGACTTCCTGTTGCTTCGCGAGACGTCATCTGCTGCTTGAGCATAAAAACAACAGAGTGGGCGTTCAGAGCATTTTTTTATACTGCTGTCTTTGCTTTGCTGCGGAAAGTTGACAAAATGGTGCAACAGCTCTCCAAACCTGGAGCGAAGGAGACGCTTTTGCTTAAAGCTGGCCACCCTCCGGCAGGTAAACTTGTTTTTCCACCCACCCCGTTCTGAAGTAGTTTTACAAACTTTTTACTTCTTTATTTTCAGCGCGTTTAGCCAAAGCCTTGTTTTTCACTGCTTGACCCAGATACGCAGAGACACGCTGCATCCCAGGTTTTCATCTAGAACATTGTCTTTTTTATTTTATCTCCGGGGCAGTGCGTTTTTTTCCTTTTTTTATTCTTTATTTTTTGTCCATTTGGAAAGTTTGGTGATTTGCTGTGATTAAACGTGGCTGTGCGCGTGCTTTAGTTGAAAGTTAGGGCTGTGAAAGTAACACGGTGTTACCAGAGGGCTCCTGTGGGCGTACTCTTCTGCAAAACTGTTCACCGTGGAACCACTTCTTATTTTGTCACCCACTTTAATGCTTTCTTTTAAGATAATCTCTTTGAGATAATCTGAAAATAAATTCTGAAATCTGAAATAAATTTGAGCAATCCAAAAGACTTAGATATTTTAACCCAGTGTGATATTTTCCGCTTTAGGTCTCCTCTTTGCATTGTTTCATCGACCAGAAATGAGCTTGTGTGTTACGGTTCCTCCCTCTTAAGTAGCCTAACTACATTGTTTTTTATGGATTATTACAGGAAAAGGCTCATTTAAATGTAACCGCGGCAAACTGTGGTCTCTTTTTGCTACTAGTGAAAGCAGGAGGCAAACGAGTGGCCAAGAAAAGCTTGGAAGAGGCTGGCCCTCATGGGACCCCAGAGAAGGAGACAAAAAGGTCTGATAAAGTGAGGTATGCCCACAATTTGCTTTTATAACGTCATCTAAAAGGTCTGATTTGTGGAAAAAAAAACAAAAAACGAAGTTGCTTTTCACCATTATTTTACCTCATTAAGTGATGACACCCCCCCCCCCCCCCTCCTTTTATTATTATTATTATTATTTTCGAAACCTGTACAGCAGGTCCCTTGCCACCACAAGCAGGATGCAACAAGTTGGCATTCTTATGGCAGGAACTCTTGACAAGGTAAACAAAACCTACTATTTTTAGTCTACTCATTGCTCCCAATTACTTCCAGTGGCTTCGCTGCCATGCATGCTAATGGATAATTTAACACCAGCCTGATGTTTTTGCAGCTAAGCCACGACTTTCCAGAGGTACCAGCCAGTGTGAGGCACAGCAAGGTGCGCCCTGCGGTGGAGAAACCTCACTGCACCCGGACCTTCTTAATCCAGCAGCCCAGGAAGTGGTGAATTTGTTAAAGAAACCCCCCAGAGGCAACTGTGTTTAGTCGGCTGTGAAACGTCAACATGAAGTGTTAAACTCATGAGGGAACTGACAGGCTATCTGTAGGTGTTGATGGAAAAATGGCTTTCATCAAACTCTGTTTACTTAGAAGAAAATAAAGAGAGAAGCTATTTCGGGCTGTGCTTGCTTTTTGAGAATCTTGTAAACATGATTCTTAGTGTTTTCAGAGATGCTATAGTTGTATTTGCCAGCTGATGGAGAAATGGGCATTTGGGTTGAAGTAAGTTTACATGGATGGGTTAAAAGGATGCAGATGGGCTTACACTGCTTTTTTAAAATAAGATCTTTGTTTTGCTTTGCAATTATTGTAGATTTAATAATAAAAACTGTTGCATGGAATCATTTGAGTTCTTTTTCTCTTTTTGCAACTAGCTATTATGGCCACTAGATGGCAGCAAATTATAATTTCTGAACTAGGTTCCTTTTTTATTTTAGAACATCATAGTAGAGCCTTGATCATAGTGTTGAAATGCAACATATCCATGGGTTTTTGTTCTGTTTATGCATTTTAATAAATCAACCCTTCATCCGCTGCACATCAGACTTACTTAGTATTCAGACATAATGAAACCTCAGCTCAACAAAGACTAATGGCGAGGACAGTTAAAAACTAGTCTAGTCTAACTAGTTTAAAAGCTTAACCTAGTCTTGCTAATAAGATCCACAAATTGTGCATTGGTAATAAAAAAACTGGATGTTCCAAACTAAGTGTACACCAAATGCACACCGTGGTGACTGCCAACATGCATAATATCTTTGGCTGAAGTGTCCCACTTCATATTTATTTGGCCTGCGGTTAGGTACTGGGAAGTACTTTTAGTTCTGTTGCATTTATTACCAACATGACTTCTGGGACCAGATAAGTAAACAGTAGCTATTTAATAAAAACAAAGTAAAAAAAATAAACGTGGTTCAGTTATGTTTGGCCTTACTCCTCTGATTAAACCCTGATGGAAATGATAGCGCTGTATTTAGATTTATGGCGACCCAAGAATGGATCTTTTTGTGTTTATCAGTGTTTTTTTTTTTCTCAAGATTTTGCAAGTTTGGAAATCAAAAGTCCCTTAAACAAAATCTGCTCATTTTTTTTGCCTTGAAAAAGCACAACCATGGCCTTGTAAACACCCTGCATTGACCTGAAATCCTCTGATGCTCATGCTGTTCAAGCGCGCCTTTTTGATTCTTTTTGAAGTTCGGAGACCTCTGCTCTGTCTCAGGAGCCGGAGCAGTCAGTGACCCATTCCCGGCCGTCTAAGGAGCTTTGTGCACTCACTCCACTTTGCATTAAGCGATTGGAGCACCAAGCTGCATGAAATAATATTGCCTCATGAGGTCGCCACAGACTACGATGTGTTATGAGCAAGGTGAATTCAATACTTTGTCTCCTAGAGTAGTGTTTATAAGAAAAAGATGCACAGTGTATTCCATCTATTACAGATGGAGCCATGCTACTGCTCTGTTGAAGGCTTGATGAGTATCATATTCTATGAGTGATTTAATGTTATGGATTCAAGATACTGATCTGCAAAGTAGTAAATGTCTGCAAACACTCTAGAGTCTAAATTAATCAGTGAGTGAAGCTTGCTTTAAGAAATGCTGATACGGCTAACTGATACTTTTTCTTTAAAAAACAAGAATATTTTTTATCATTAATCCAACAGCTATTCTCACATCTACTTATTTGGTCCACAAAATGAGGGATGTTGTTTTGAAATTGCGCCCCGATTGTTATCTTAAAATAATTAGTTTTCTGCAGCAAGAACAGACGTTGAATGCTGCATTTTCTTATCTTAATAAAAATAATTAGAAGCTTTTAAAAGGCTGTTTTCAGAAAGAGCCCAGCAACGATTGCTCTTCGTGTAAATGTAAATGACTTCCTTTGTAAATGTATGTAAAAAGACTAACTAATCAACTCAGACACAGTAGTAGTTGCCTTATTACTCACCTTTAAAGCTGGGGAGTTTCCATTCTGAAAGCCAATTTAGACAATCAAGCAATCTTCAGGGGATTAAATTGAACAGCTATACATTAATTCCATTCAAATAAGATAACTTTAGTCCATAAACTAATAAACTGCAGATTCAGTCATTTTCTCCTTGAACTGTCTTCCTGGTGAGTGTGAATGCTAACTTTAGAAAGAATTAGTTTGTTCTAGTCCTTTAAGTGTATCACATTGTTCATTTAGGCCTATCACTTCTATGAGCATTTCCCTTTTGAATATTGCAGGTCTGTTATTTCTAAATGGAAAAGCAGGCCTAATCCCTTACTAATTAAGATGAAAAACGGAAACAAAGCTCTGATAAATTGTTTCTCAGTTGTTGATTACCTCAAGAACACTGTCCTTGTAAATAACCTTGCAAAGGAAAAGGGGGAAATCTTGTCAGTGTATGGAATAAAACAAAAGCAAACTGAAGTTTCTTCGGTTAAAAGGATTTATTTTATTGTCTTTCTCCCCATGTGGACTAATACGTTTGTTAATACTGTACCAAACCCCTGATTTCCCATGTTTAGCTGCTAAGTATGCAGCCTGCATCTCCTGCAACCTGTTATCTCCATGAGGCATGCTCGGGGAAATGGAGGAGCAGAGGAAAAAGAGGAGGGAAGACTGGTAGAGGTTTGAGGTTCCTCCCTACAGATGACCTCATGCAGGGATCAGGAGGAGGAGTCCGACAGCCGGCGCGTAGCAGCATACCTTGGTGACTCAAGCTGGGACTGAGTTTATGTGGAGATACGCTCAGAGGACTGGGAGAAGTTTTTGTAGTCCTATAATATCCATGACATTTCCAAGGTAAGACTTCAAAAAGTATAAATAAGTCTGCGGCGCGGGTGTAGTCAGAATGGACAAAGGAGAGGGCGAGTTCAGAAAAGTGGAGGTGAGATGTTACACTTGTTGGTGGAAGTTAGTTTGATGGGAGGAATGTCGGGACATGCCCCCTAGGCTGCTTACAGAAACACTGTGGTTTGTTGTTTGTTTTTTTAAATTTACTCTGCATCTTTTAGTCGCTGTGTTCGTGTAGCTTCTTCTTTCCCCTTGCTACGTGACGTGACGTTAATACCACGCCGTTTAAGCCGCGTTAACTTTTAGCAAAGCAGCGAGTTTCCGTTCAGTTTGTTTCTAACATTAGCCAGACTAGCGCACACAGGTAAAGACTTCTTATTTTGGGAGAGTTTGTTAGTCGTTTTGTTTGTTATTCTTAATTTTTTTTATTTATTAGTTTATTCACTGTTATAATTAGTAGCCTAATTAAAGAAGTAGCAGCCGCTAGTTCGATTAATCGACTGAGGAAATATGAATTTACATTATAAAATAAGTTTTTTATTTGCTTGAAGTGTAGCTATAATAGTAGCAATTTAGTAATTACTCAGACTATACTAGTAGTAGCCTAATTTAAATCATTGACAAGGCTGACAGTAATTTATCCTTTAATATATTAGAAAATAAAAGCGGTAACATTGTTAACAGAATAAACTATAAGCATTTGAGTTTCACAAATACCAACATTTTTGTATTGATGTATTAAGTTTTGCTTGTCACCTTTTTAATAAACCATAAGAAGAGAAGGCTCTGCTGGTAGCCTAAGATATTTGCCCCTAAAACAAACAAAATCTTATGTTTTAGTCTACTATACCAATCCTAAATGGTTCAAAAGTCTTGAGAAACCCCCAAATATATTTCATGGTTGTTGTTAGTCTATATGTGGCCACACCAATTCTAAATCCAAACTGGCTAATCTAAATCCACTCTAGATCTGGCAACCCCCAGGCTGGCTGTCACCTGAACCAGAACCCCTGCCAGAAATCAGTGTGCGGGGAAATGCTGGACTTATATCGATTTGTATTCAACTTGCTACGTGAAAAGTTATGCTTAGCATCTCTGAAAATGTATCATAAAATTTAAACTGATGAATCATGGTCGCTGACAGCAGGGTTTTCCTGCAATCTACACAACCATATTGTTACTCAAAATCCTCTAATCGCTTGTAGTGTAACATCCAACACATTAATGTGCAGATGTTTTACAGAACAGTGAATACAGCTTTTGTAACTGTGGTTGATCATAATCTTAGTCTGTATATATATTTTTTAATTGGATGTGGCGGTTTTAAACACAGAACCAAGCCCAGATATACCAGTAAACTAAAGCACTGTAATCTTGTCCACCCACATAGACTGAGTCCTTGAAGTTTGATCGCTCGCTGTATATGACTTAAACTGGTTCAGCATCTCTTCACAAGAGAAATCAGGATGGACCACAGCCAGGTGCTCTGACCACCAAAGCTTTGTTTTCACCTTTAGAAGAATTGTTGTAAATGTCAGGATAGAACTTTCATCAATTTTCACACATACAGTCATCGATTCATTGTCCTCCCTGATTGGTTTTATGAAATCTCCATAACCCCACAACCTCTTGCTTTCTACCTTCAAAGAATGAGCCACAACATTGGCCGTTTCTTGTGTTGAATTCTCCTCTCTTATGCCTTTTTGTCATAAGCTCAACAGGTGGATCAGGCTTTGCCACTGAGTTGTGTTGGTTAATATGAATGATTTTTCCAATGTAATTTCATGCAATCTAATGCTGATTGTGAGACCATTAGAATGGGTTTGCATGACTTTGCACCACAGCTAGAGCTTTCCCAATTGTCTGTGATAAGATGTTTGCATTACAGAAGAGTCATCGTATGAAAAGGCCTCAAGAGTCTCCCACTTTCTGTAGAGCCTGATTCCCATGGTCAACAGCCAGTTGGCCACTAAAAGATGCTGGCATCAGACTTGCATTGTTATGACTGAGGAGGGAAAGCTAAATGGAACCAGTGACCTGAGAGAGAGAGTGCATACTGAGTTGTTGCTGATAATAAGGATAATGATTTTTTTTTTCCAGTGAAAAGGATCCAGCAATTGGTCCCGACAGGAAATCCAGATTATCAAGACCGCTCGGTTGCAAGATCTTACTTGACGTTCGCTCGTGTCTAGCCATGTGGCGGCGTGGTATGTTGTTATTGCATTAGTGCAAATATTGTTAAGAGCGTTACTGTTTAGAGCATTAAGTTGCGTCACATCTAATCCGTTGCTTATGCTTCAAAGGAATTCCTGCATGGTTGTCTGCTTGGTTTGGTCAGCTAAGATGGGGCGAGAAAAGTGTGAGTGAAATTCTTGGACTGCTTCATAATGATTTAGCTCGCACTTAGAGAGCGGTGGTAGGCCAACCACAGGATTTAGTAACTCTAGTTATGAGTTGAGCGTGGATTTGAGTGAGGTAATCAGGGAAACATTCAAGGAAGAATCCTCTTTTGCAATCTGTACCTTAGAGATTTTCATAGTTTGAACGTTGAATATGATATATAGACCAGTGCTGACACTAAAACATCTCCAAAGCATAAGAGTGATTTTAGGTTGTGTTGTGAAATAAAACCATAATAGCTTGGGAAAGCTTGCAGGCGTGTAGCGCCCTTGAATGTCCAGTGGCGTCCCATGCAGGATAAAGCACATCTGTCTGGAAGCAGGTGGGGATAATGCACGCGTCAGGGTTGCCAGGTCTGCTTCAATGAGCTCGGGACATTTTTCACACGCTCCTGCACCACAAGTCCGTCTTCCTGAGTAATGAAAAACAGATCAGAACTGATTCAATTAGCCTCAAGAAATGGCAAAATTGCACAATAATTGACTTTATTATGAAGCAAAACATAAATCTGTTGAATCCTGGGAGCTTGGAGGGCATGTAAATTGATACAACATGGATGGGATCCTTACAGGGGCGGGGAAATCCAATCCAAAGATCTTTTTGGGGTAACGTCAAACCACAATAATAATCAGAATTCTCCACAGGCATAGCTGAACTCATTGGATCACATGATTGCCTTAGCGTATTGCTCCCCTGTGCATAATCTCCGTCACTTTAACTCAGAACCAACTAGAAAAGATATTTTCCCTCTTATTTCGTTTCAAACGCTCTGATGGTGGGGTGTTTTTTTCCTTTCACAATGTTGACTTGGTTGTTGTTGTTTTTTTAACTTGCTGTCCTCAGTTTAAAGAAAAATTTGAACATCAAAGATTGAAAGATTATCCAGTTACTGTCATCGTAATGATCAAATCTTTGGGTTATTCACAGTCCGCATTATTCCTCCACTGTTGGGTCAAATCGCAGACAAACAACAGATCTGTCGTATCAGAACCTCAGAGTCTTGTTGGGAGCAAGCATGTAACATCTGCACGCTCCTAAAGACTGTGCACACATGCATTTCTGCCTTCAGGCTTTCCTGTACGTATCCAGATCCCATGTGTGTTTGGAAGGTCATGTTAGCAACAGCTGTTACTGATTCACATTTTTGTCCACAGTCTTTATAAAAAAAACCCAGAGATGGATGGAAGGAGAACGAAAGAGAGGCGCGGAGTGGTGTAAACGTAGCAAACACTGAGATGCCGTTTGTGCAGACTGTTTGCAGAGTGACGTCTATTTAATACTTAGATCTAAATGGTTGCTTTTGTTTTTGTTGAATGTAAAAGTGAAGTGTGTCAAATACTTTTTATCTGGATTCGAACTCAGGAGGGTGTCAGGGGGGAATGTGCTGCAGCCTGTGCAGGGTTTCCCATGCAGGTGAGCAGCATGGGCTGTCTGCAATCTGCATGCGCACACACTCACTTGTGCAAGCTTCAGATTCCAACACACAGGAAAGCCGTTGCAGAAGAATAAAGCGCCTTGAGCCAAACTCGATGCTTCTTTGTTAACAGTTTGACAATAGCCACATGTCACCCTGGTACAATGTGTGCCGCTCTCTACTTTCTTTTATGTTCTTCTGGTCTTAATAGTGTGATGGAAGCAAGCAGAGAGGGAAATGGGCGAGTTCCCACAGCCAAATGAATCAGTCAGAGCAAAGAGTTGCCGGGTTCATCCATCCGAGTTTATTTTAGTCACTGCAATAAGCTGGAAATCAAATCCCATTTGGATGTTCTAGCTAGATTGTCCATTTCCACAGTGTCATTACTTCAACGCTGGAAAGCTGGCGCATGTAGCATGTTTGCTAGTTTCCCCGTGGGTCTGCTTCACACATTTTGTCCTAACTGTTAGAATTCTGTCTGTCTGTGCAGTGGATATTCTGATCAGTTCTGAGATATCTGAAGTAATGGACTAAGAATGAACCGGCATTCCTAAACTGACCTGTGGAGACGACATCTTATCCACAAAAGACTTTTTAGTCTGAAGCTTTGTTGAATGAGCTCAAGTCCTGACTTCCCTGGGTTATCGTTTATGGTCATTTTGCATTCCTGTAAGTCTTAAAAACCTTTTTAACATGGTTAGATTTGGACTTATTTTTTATATGACCCACTGCACTGGCTCAATCGCTTTTTACCAGAGGAGAAGCTCAGGAGTTATGTGCTGGGAAAACTTCCTGTAGACTTTAAACACTTCTTGTTAATGTTTTACTCCTAATCAAATACTTGGTCTTCCTGGGAGGCAAATGACAATTTTCGAGTTGCTCCCAACGATAAAGCTTAATTAATTTTCACTGCACATGTTCATTAACCCTATATTCTCCAGAAAATCAGTAACAGAGTAATCAGCTGTAATCAGCGGCGATTGCAGGAGTCAGTGGCAGGAACTCGGATGAGATGATAGTTGGCACTCAGTCTGGAGTGAAGAGAAGAACAAGCAGCAGGTGTTACTTCATCCATAAATCCACGTTACCTAGTGACCTGTTTATCTGAATGAATGGAGGTCAAAAGTAAGTCTGCGTTTCACCTTTAGTCATTTTCCACAGCCCGGGGTGGAACCAAATTTGGAGCTGTGCGATTGCTGCGTTTAACGTGCCTCGACACTTCTACAACAACACTCCTTTCTCCACGGCTGAAACGGCTCTTTTCCTGTCGGGCTCAGCAGGGAAACAATGCACAAAACTGCTCCCAGGATTCTTACCGTCACACACTGTAACCTTACCTACTGAATGCAAATGTCCCAGTCTAGATGGTTTATCAGAGCATTGCAGCGGAGTGAGGATCCAAAGACAAACACACCTCACTCCCGGAAAACACACATGACATGGTAACTTGAGAAACTTTTCACCGTGGCCGTTAGCCGTTGTTCCCGTCATCTTTTGTAATTTCCTATGCCAGTCTTATGAGGAGATCCTTATCCGTTTTAATTTCACACTGAGCCATCCGGATCGTCTTCCTCAATTAGAGACTACCATGCTTTGCCCTGAGCTAGAACTTTTGCCGGCTTTGATGAAGCGCAATGATTTCTCACATGACTAAATAAACACAGGGGTTAAACGTGAGCCATTTTGTTTATTTAAGTTCACTTCGATCCTGAAGTTTCTTATATGTTTCCAGGTAAGATGAACAATTTCCCAGTCAAAGTTTATGTCTCTCAGAGTGTTTGTTGTCATGACAGCAGTCAGGACTCTGTCTAGTGTATCATTAGTGAATGGGCTTTGAGCTGTAGGTTTGCAGTAGCTGCATCAATCCGTTTAATACACTGCTGCTTTTTCTGTAAATGGTGAATTTCTCTGTTGTGCTCACGCCTATATACTGATGGGGACCACATGTAGGACCCAGTATCTTCCCACATTTACATGCGGATCAAACCACTGCCCCACTACTGGGGAACAATGGTGCGTTCGATTTGTCCTTGGAAGTCGGATTTTCCAAGTTACCGAACGCTCTGCGAAGTTGCGGTAGTCCCACCAACCCCGACTTCACCTAGTAAAGATGGCTGCCCAACAAATCAATGGTGACTGAAACTAAGAATACATATTTTTATGTTTAAATGGTTTTGTTTAAAGGAGCTATACCCGATTTCATGTCCGGCTAGTTTAGTTAGCGATTGCGGCTAGTTTTTTTTAGCTTTGGCGTGATGCTCTTTCTCTGCCAATGGGGTTAACTTTCGGAACGTCCGGATTCTGATCAGCCAGTGAGAGCGTTACCCTAGGGATCTGGAAGTTACCTGTTTATGAGGATTTAATTTTTTGAAAATCGAGATTTCCCCCCCAACCCCACCTGTACAACTGTACGCGTAAAAGTTATATTGCACTTTGAAATTAGGTCACCTCCCTAAATGGGTGATTGAAAAAAAAAACATGTTTCCCCATAAAATCGAATATTTGTGATTTGTTCTAAAGAAAAAGATGAAAAATATATTAAAATCGAAAATCGGATTTGGTTTTAATAAATCGGAGATTTTAATTTTTGGCCAATTTGCCCAGTCCTAGTCTCAACACGCGATTAACTCGTTAGTTAACCCCGCGCGGATTATTTTCTTCTTTGGAAGTTGATCTGATTCAAAGCACAGTTTCTAAAATCTGTTATTTGTTTCACAAGATAAAGCTTCTCCCTTTTTAGGAACACCTTTCTAGGCTGGTACAGATGCAGGAAACACTGGGGTTCAACCAGCAGACCTGTTGCATAATTAAATATAAGTTCTTTTATTTCCCCTCCACTCCCCCATTAGTGTGAATAACAGCCTCTTGTTTACAGTGGCTGACACTCAGGCTGCGCTATCCTCCATACCTACTCCCCACACTTCCTCCTTCAAAGGTTTGTTCTTCAACTTTCCATTGTTTGCAGCCACTTAAACTGGCAGACCAGGCTGGGCCTGTTTCCTGCTCCCACTGAATGGACAACAAAAGAAAAGATAATTATGGAGTTCACATGAGAACTTTAAAGTTCCAGCTCTAGGTAATGTTTAATAAATCAGTGTGAAGGTCAGATCAATGTGAGAATTTCCATGTTGCTATGACAACCGCGCTGAAATCCGAGTGCGATCATCCGTGTTGAATGGGTTGATGAGGACAGCTGACATAACATTTTAGCAGGAGAGAGATGGCCGTTTGCTCCGGCGCTTGGCCAGGGTGAAGCTGATCTGAGCCTTCAGTGCTCCCGCTATTGTCTGCCACCCAACAGAGAACAAAGAGGAGTCCAACGCCAATATCCAATGTATGTGAAATGCTTCCTTACCAGCGGCAATCCGGACAAACCATCCTGTTTTCATTCTATATATAGCTATCTTCTCGGGTGGCTGTGGTAAAGCCACATGGCCCCATTGACCCTGTGTGGTGTCAGCATTGTACTGTTGAGGGTGTGTGTTTTTTTTCCTTTTCAACCTGTCTGGATTTGAACGGTGTCACATGAGGAATGACATGGAAAACCTACTCGTTGATAACCTGAGGCACCTTCGACTCCAGTTTTTCTTTTCCTGAAAAGAAGCTGCCTTGACATTGCACCGCGGATTGGTTTTCACTTTGTTACCTCAAGCTTTTCCGAGGTAAAAAGCTCAGAGGATCCTGGTGAACGGCTGAAGTATATCTGGTTGAAAGCACCAGCGGCGTACGGATGAGGTCTTTGCTATCATGGATGCATTCAATTAACTGGATATTATGAAAAATGCAGAAGACTTTTGAACATTGGGGCTGTGTTCTTTTCAAATAAACAGGAAGGCAGCTCTGCGATCACACCGCTCTCATGTTGCTGCGGCCAAAATGGGAATGTTTAGCTTGTTCTGCGCCTGCAGAAAAACCTGTGAGCCTCTGTGGGATTTCGACTGCTCTGTTGTAATATTGGGAGGCCCATTCTAAGGGGCCGTGCTAATATCCAGACCCAGCTTAAAAGCACTGGGATGGACCTGACCTTGAGGGCTTGAGGAATCCTGACCCCCATCGTTCTGCATACCACACAGTCCAGAGCTCTTCTCTAAGGAGACTTGCCTACAAAGTCCCAGTTGTATCCCCAGTTTTGCACTGGTCTGGTTTTGCTCACAATAAATCATTACTTCTTTGTTACAGGAGCAACCCGATGACGGGACATGTTTTATTTCTATCAACTCATTTATTCCTTACTTGGTAGAAATGGCAGACAGTGGCGTAGCGGAGGACAAAGAATGGCGATGCTATAGATGATGGCTGCAGCGGCGGAGTCTCGTTCTCAGAGCCAACTCTGAGATATGTGTGTGTCTGCTGGTTCTGATGGGATGAAAGGAATTTGTCATGTTGGCTTTCAGAGTTTCAAGAGGGCATTTCTAATTTCCTCTGGGTTAACCTGGGTGATGTTTGTTGTTTCTGTTCTCTGGAGATGAGCAGAAAGCTCCCACACAGCAGGCGACGGTGCCACACGCTGGGCCACTGTACCCTCATCAAACTCATGTTCTGTTTAAACACAGACGGAGTTCTCAGATTACCTGTGCGCTTCTAGTATAGGACGTACAAAGTTAGAACTTATGAAATCTGCCTTATTAATCATGTATTAAAATTTGGGCCAACATCAGGAAGGGGTCAATTCAAAAGCTGTCCAGCCATAATCTTGATTTACAGGGTTTCTTAGATGAGTAAAGTCACAACAAGCACTTGCTTTTCATAATTTGCTTGTAAAATGTATTTTTTTTTTTTTTTACTAGTCTGTTTTGTACTTTAACTGGGTAACTTATGTAACTGTGTTTGTTTTTGCTGCTGCCTGTCTTGGACCAGTACTCCCGTGTAAATGAGGATTTTAATGTCAATGGTATTTTTTTCCCCTTGTTTGATAAGGTTAGATAAAAAAAATAAAATAACCCCATGAATTTTTTTTTTGACAGATCAGTGCTAGCTTTAGATGATTTTGAGGCTCCTCTGGCATTCTCCCAGTATACCCCCCCCCCCCTATACAGCCAGTTGGGGGAAGCTTTGCTGTGTTTCATCTGACACTATCAAAGATAGAAAAGGGCAAATCAATAGCCTCTCTCACAGCAACAGGGAGAAAACCTAGACATCGTGAGTGTGCTTGCTGGGGTTGAGAGCGCTGTGTTTTGTTTGCAGATGGCATATCCTTATTTGGTTGAAACCAGAGTTTTCTTTTCATTGGAAAGATTGCTCTGCTTCTATTAATATAGTGGGGTATCCTGGTGTGTTTTAGATGGTTAGAAACCAAATATCCCACACAATTAACTGTTTTAGCCTCTGCTGTGTGTTTTTTTTTTTTTTTTTAACCATTGTCCAACATTATAAGACTAAGAATACTTCTAAAGTAAACAGGCACAACCGGACAAGACCTCGAGTTTATGTTATACCGTTTAACTCCAAGGACTCAGAAAGCACACTGGCTTGTGAACAACCAGAGATATCGGCTGAAAACACCAAAGCTCAGCCACATAACTTCAATTACATGTGGAATTCAGGGTATTCAGCTGAGTGTTTTCCTGCATAACAAGATAGCAGAACTTGTCCTTTTCTGTTTAAATATTAGAGCATTCTTTCCATGCTCCCCCCCCGCCCCCCCTTCTGATGACCTGCAGGATTGGAAGTGCTGTGGGAAAACTCCCAGACGGGTGCCAGCTAAACATTATGAAATGTGGATATGCGATTTTTGCCCATCGCTACGTCAGAGTTAACAGATTTTATCTTGAATAGTTATTTTCAGGTTTCAACAACCTGCCCAAGATACTGTGGAAATGGCTTTTTGATATTTACAGATATCATGACAAAACTGCAGCAATGGATTGTTGAGCTTTTCGGCTAAATTTCCAGCTATTCTTGAGTGACAGTGGATGTGTTTCAGAGGTTTTTAATGTGAATGAATGAGCAGTTTTTATTTCCCTTATCTGTTCTCTTAGGGGCCCTAAAGAGAGGATTCCAGGAATCTTGCCATGTTCAAGGCAGTGCTGAAGAAGAATAGAGATGGAGGCAAAGGGAGCAAGAAGGATTCAGGTATGTGTAATATCAGGATGGAAAACGGCAATGTTCTGGGAACAGATACCCCAGACCCTGCGGCTTAGGCACTAATCTCAATTCCAGTGTTTAGGAATTCATTCTCGACTGAATGTTTTGAGGTGTCTTTCATGGACAGTTCGCTTACTGAGGACTCAGAATTTAAACTTATTAAATCAAGCAAGAGTATGACAAGTGTATGAAAGTGAATTATGGAAAAACTTGTATCATTTGAATGTTTGATTTGCTCGGTGCTGTCTATCTACTGGTGACTGTGAGACAGAAGCACTCAGTTATAAGCACATCATGCAGCATAAACAGTTTGAAAGGATGCAGACGCTAATTTGTATAGCTATAAACCCAAGCATAATCATTTATATAATGTATATGTACTATAAGCTCACATCTAAATGTATGCAAATGTGTTGTAACATATTATCTGCCAGGAATTGTTCATGTATGTAACTTTATGACAAAGATGAACTCAACAACAAACCCAAATCCACACTTTAAGGTTTAAGGGCTTTTTTTTTAGGGATGGTTTGAAGGATGATATTACCAGCAAATGGCCTTAACCAAAGATTAAATGTTTTTTTTTTTTACATTCTTGAAAATCCATTTCAGCAAATGATGGTCTGAATTCTAGAGCCAAAGGACACAAGCACAGGTGACAGCTGTTTTGGTTTGTTGTGGGCCTTCAGAAAGTGAAATAGATCTAGATAGCTTAAGATCAACTAAAAAAGGAAAAACTTGCAAACCAGTGACACCAGACACCAGATGATGTTTACTTTTTTTGGATGCGACACCGTGTCAGCTTAGTAGGGGTGGGAATCTTGCAGCAACTCACGATTCAATTCGATTCAGATTCTTAGGGTAACGATTCGATTCTGAATCGATTTTCGATTCAAACCGATTTTAATTCATATTCAG
>JBBDHI010000013.1:15523928-15550901 GCA_037177115.1 Craterocephalus stercusmuscarum | reverse complement strand
CCTCTCCTCTCCCCTCCTCTCCTCTCCTCTCCTCTCCTCTCCTCTCCTCTCCTCTCCTCTTATTCTTTTATGTTTTCTGCTTTTTCTCTTGGAATTATATCTCATTAGCTGTTTTGTATGTTTCAAATGAAACTACAGAGAGATGGAAAATGAGAGAGATGGAAAATGGAGAATGTACTGTAGATATGTGTTTGTGCTAGAATAGTTGGTAGCAGAATGGTTGCCTGGCTTAGGATTTACAGTACTTATCTGTGCTCAGTTTCCTCAGGTGTGTCATGCACCTGCTTTAAAAGCACACACCATGTTATTATATTGCTCTATTTTAAATCTCTCTGCTGGAAGATACATACAGTCCTGCAATACCTCAGTGGCCTTAAGCCCAGATGTGCCCGACAATAACATCAGCTTCAGCTTGTACTGAACTCTCTACAGACATCACAATAACAAGCATTGAGGATGTTTAATTAAAAATAATCTTGTGGAAATAATTATAAGTGAATCAAACAAGTGAACAGACTTACTACTCAGCACTTTAAGTATCATATATTGGAAGCAGTGATTAAACTGATAAAATCAGCGTTACACTGAAGGAAATGAATGTTCAATGAGGCTGAGATGCTATCAGCTTAGGGGCAATAGGGAAAAGAGCTTAAAGATTGTTTATTTGATCAGTTACCATGTAGTAGAAATCTGGAAGGAAAGCACAACAGATGTGCGTCCCTACCTCATGTGCCAAAGCTAACAAAGAACAAAGCTGAACAGCATTGAGTCTGTTATCTGCTGTAGCCAAATCTAAGCAAAGTTTTATTGTATTAGGGATAGTTTTGCTAACATATAGTTGTAATTTCTGTGAACAGCAAAGGAGTAATGGTGTTTAGCAGTAAAGAATGTGCAACTTTCACTCTTTTCACTTTCACTGAAGATAAACCTGGCTTCTTCATTTGCATGGCACTGCTGCCCTTTTATGCACCGATGGTGAATAAATCACGCAGACTCCATATTCCACATCCATTCAGAAGCGGCTTGAAAGCAAAAGCCTCCATTCACTGACTGATTGCATGAATGCAGAAGGTTACATTTCTCTGCAAGGGGAAGGTTTTTGTGTCTAGCTATGGGTGCTGCTGGCAGTGTATTGAATTTGCACTCTTAGTACAGTATATTGATTTTCAGAGCGACCACTGGCTGCAGATGTTATTGATGTGGCCCATGGGTCTAAGATATGGCTTGTAAGTGCTACGTGTGTCATTATGCCAGCCTCTCTGTCTGTTGCTGTGTGTCCAAACAGACATGTCTGCACATGTCTTGGGCTACTGATTGGTCCTCAGAGGCAGGGAGGGTTTAAGTGCTTTTAAACAACTAGAGATGAAGCGATGTTGCCAAGCTCAGTAATAAAAAGGTGTGATGGATTTAATCAGCTTTATCCCCAAACTTAGGGCTCTGGAGTTACAATTTACACCAAGGAGCACTGTGGGAAATTGTAGGAATACTGTTTTAATTTGAATTCAGCACAGACAAATGCGATTTTTTCCCCAATGCCTTTTACACATTAGTTAAGACTAATGTGGAGCCACAGTGAGAGCAATACATACAGTAGATGGAGTTCTTTCCATTGCAGTATCTCACCCACGTAGGTTTCACTATCCATTCCTGTCGGAAAGAAAAATTAGGGACTTTAGTAGCACCGGATGTCTGAAGGATCATCCCTTTAGAAAAATGGACCACAGTTCAAAGAGCCAAGCAGGAGCACTTACAGGTGGATTACAACCCCAGCAGAACTATACCCCTCCTGTGTTTTATGATGAGGTGGGCATAGTGTTACATTATATGATATACATGATATATTAGGATAATTGATAAATAACGCAAAATGGTGCACCTGGTTGAAAGTTATAATGAAGCTGCCCTTTCTCCACACAGCTAAATGTGTGCCTCAGTTCAGTGATAATAAATGTGTGGAATCAGTCCTTTTTAAAGACTCATTCCCATTTTAATAAGCATCTCTTAAAAGTTCATGAAGTGTATATATAATATAATGTGTGGTTATGATTCAGATTACTGGACCACCACCAGCACTCAACATCTATGACTGCAGTGCAGAGTCTGCTTCTTGAGCTTCGTCAGACATGCTGCTTAAATGTTGGTGTCTTTACACTGTATGCATTTTTTATGTAAAGTTTCAAATATTTGAACTAATTTATGACAGCATTATTGTCTGTGTTTAGACACGACTTTGCACCAATTCATCTAAAAAGGCTTCTCTCAAACATTGCAAGATTTCTTTATAAGAATTTAATTGCTTTGACTCTATACTGCAGTGTTTTTTTCCAAAAGACAAATGATGATGCAAGTACTTCACTCTTTTTGTTCAAATGTCTGTAACCACATGGACAAAGGCTTCATTTTATTTAGTATAAAGCCTCAAGGCTCTGTGAATTTTTGCAATCTTTCCTTTCAGGCCTGAAGAGTATTTCAGCTTCTTGAAATCAAAGAAGTGAGGTGTTCTTAGGTTTTTCATAAAGTACATTTATAGACAAACATGAACCCATGCAACCCTGTAGGCTTTGTGACAGTAATGAATACTTTGCACAGCCCCAGGCTGAAGATATATGCTTGTGTGACATTGCTTACATGTGTCCCTTTTTAAACATTTGCTTCTTGGTTGAGGGATGAAGACATGAAAAGTGTATGGAAGCAGCCAGTGATGGATAGTTCAGCTCCATGCCAAGCCTGATGGCTTTTTTTTTTTTTTTTTTACTACATTTATTGTAAAGTAGCGTCACCTGGTTGATAGCTGCACCACTTGGTGGTATTTCAATAATGACCATGTTTTTAGGAATATTAAGGAGCCCTTGGTGTTTGTAAGTTAATCATAAATTGGCTGGATATGCTCTGTATGTCGGGCTCAAAGCGCAGCTGTTCTGCTATGAAACAACGAGCACAGGAAATAGATTGGTTGATTAATGTAATGATTTTGTTTGAAAAGTCAAAACAATGTTGAAAATATGTCAGAAATGAGCTGATCTAGAGTGGAAAAAGATGCATTTTTAAACAAAATTTTAAATTGAAGAGAACAAAACATGAACCCTGGAATATGGAGAAAAGATGAGATCATACTAACTAGAACGACATAGTCGAGCAAAGTTAAGTTGCTTAAAGCATATTTTTGTTTACTACATAAAAAAGTTTGACTGGTTTTCTTTGTATTTGGTTAATAAAGTCACATTTAAGAGCAATGTCTGAACATATATATTGATTTATTTAAGAATTCTGATGAAGAAGTTTGACATGTGAAGACGTTGTTTGATGATGGGCAGTCAGATGTTTGACTGGAAGTCTCCAAAGTGCTTGCATTGGATGCAGGGTGGATAATGTTGCCTTTTTTGCCATTTGCTCCCATCCTGAGGTCAGAGGATATAGGCCAAAGGCCTTGAGAAATGTTAAAACGTAAAAACTTTTTGTATTTCGTTGGTGTTTGATATTTAATGACTTAAACTCTAAAAATAACTAGTTAGACCTTCTCCTTCGTTTGATGGATGTTGATTGGCCCAGTTTCATTAGCCATTAATGCTTTCATGGATTCATATTTGCTCTGTATTGGAGCCAACCCCTAGTAGATGAGGGGTTACTGCAATTTTAGGCACTTCTGCATAGGCTTCTTATTTCTCCGCTAGAGGTTTCCGCTTGGTGCTAACACCAAGGCTTCTTAAGCTACTCTGCAATATTGTCACCTACTCTGTTGAATGAAAGTGATAATGCTACATCTTTGAATATTTGCTACTCATCAGTTCATACTTGGTTCGTCCTTTCTCTTGATGTGCCAACGCTCTGGTAATTTCTTCCCACCAGTTCCCTCTCACTGGAAAATGAAGCGCCTTAAGAGGTGCACATTATACCACTGCGTGCTTTCAAATCTGTAAATATGAGTTTGCTGCTCAGTTTAAACAATTTAGACAAACATGACATGGCAGGATATGCTGCTCCTGCATCAAACTGTTAAAGTTGAGCCTCTCCATGTTGCTGCTGTAACATGCCCTCGCCCTCTTTTTTCTTAAAAGGATTATTGGACACCAGTGGATTTTACCTTTTAGAATTTTTCTTTTTAAAAAAAAAAAAGATGGCAGAGAAAACGATGAATGACATGCAGCAAAGTGAACCCAGCCAGCTGTGTTTGTACACGTGGTGCTGCTCAGCAAGTTGACCTTCCCATTGCCCTGCATTTCAACCCGCATTTTGTCTTATTTGAATCATCTTTACTGGCTGTGTTTATTTAGTTTACCATTTAATGAATTCTTTTAAGCCTCTCTCTTAGGTTACAGCGTTGTCATTACTGCTGGTGCCTGAGTGACAGCAAAGGAAATCGGGATCTTGATTAGCTTTATTTTCTCTTTCTCTCCAGTTTGGATTCATTGCCAAGTCTCATATATGTGTATAAGAATAAGAATTATTATCTTGTATTAACTTCAAAGGAGAGGACATTATTAATATAAAGGCATTTGCATGCCAAAGATGTGTGTGTATGTGTGTGTCTGGTGGCTTGGTTTTGACTCCATTGGGGTTTGGCAGCATGCTTCTCCTTGGACTTGTTTGTATTTAATCAGATTTACGTCAACATTATTAATAACTGTGGAAGACGGAGGGTAAAGGAGAAAATGAAAGAGAGGAGGAGAAGGTGCTGACAGAAAGCGGTATAATAAGCTTTTGTAACTCGCTCTCTCTATGCCCCTCGCCCCATCATCCAGCTATCTGTCTGCTCTCAGATAATGCTTTGACTTCATTTAATTCTGACATCCACATTTGCATACGACACGTATGGATTATAATAAATTAATAAAGAATTTTTTTTCCCCGATGGGGTGGGGGGGAAGTATAAAAGTTGGTGGAGTACATAAAACAGAAAATGATTGCGAGTTGTCTGTCTGCGTCGCCGGTGCACTTTCCTGAAATTACAGCCCCAAGTCGTCTACGGTTTGAAAAAACTGCTGGAGAGAGACGCTGTCCGCTCATTGATATTCAGAGGCTCTATGAGTGAGAGCTGTAAACAACCAGAAAACCCTGGAATTGGCACTCAAGGCATGTTGCAGGACACACACTAACACACACACAAGCGCACACACAAAGCCCCTGCTTTCTTAACAATGCCAGACATTCACATGTATTCAGGCTTTTTCAGGACATCGTCATACACACACACACACACACACTTGAGCCACAGCCCCCTCCACACTCTCTCGCTCTCTCGTCTTCCCTGCTCGCCCTCTACGGGTCTGCAGCACATCAGCAGCTGCTGGAGAGTGCAGCACAGCATTTCAAAGCAGAGAGGAGGGCAGGGCAGGCGGCATGGCCCTGTGTGGGCCGTCCAGTGGAGAAAGGGAGTCTTACCGGCAAATGTTGAGCATTTCTCTCCCTTTTCTTACCCCCTCTGATCTCCAGACCTGCAAGCAGAGCAACAGCCAAGCCCCTCCTCCCCTGCCACTCAGGAACTGATGACAAGACTGGGCTTTCTACTGGGAGAAGGGATCCCGGGCACGGCACGCATACCTATGGACGACAAGAATGAGAAGAAGGTATTTCATTTTCTCCCTCCCCTCCAGCTTCCTCCTTCAGCCGGCACAAGCTGCCACTGCTGCAGCACACACACAGATAGAGAAGAGCTGATGAGAGGAGGGGCTAGTTGTCACAGTGTAACAGAGGAATGGATTATTTTCTTTCTGCTTGATTAATTTTTCCCTCATGCATCATGGACAGTGTTTCAAGACGTACCTTTGGGATATATCTTTTTGGCCCGGGGAGCAATGGTAACTGTCAGACTGTTTAGTTTAGACTGTTTAATATGTTGTGGGGAAAGTCACTGCATGCTAGAAATTGGTTGCATGTGCTTTTATCTGTTTTGCGAGCTCTTCAGTGTTGTGTGCTGGTTTCCCAGTAACTTGAGTGCTGTTCTAGGGGCTCTTGAGTGTGTAACAGGAGCATCTGAGCCGGTGTCCAGAAATAGAGTTATGTTAGGTCTGAGCCTCAGTTTGTTTGGCTCTACTAATTAAGCTGGGACCGTGTGAAGAGCAGAGCCCAGCATGCTACGCTTCCCTCATTCATCTCGTGTCTTGGACGTGTTTGATGCCGAACTGACGATTTTAGGAGCATGAGAGAGGCTTAAAAAGTGCTTGATGAATCAGAGCCGTTATCATATCAGAAACGGCACCAAAATGGTTGTAACAGAGTTTTTGCTTTTGGTGCATGCAGGTATGTGTTTTCAAAGCTCATTGTTGTCATCTGCCAGCAGTTCTGTTTTCCCTCGTACTGCTGTTTTACAGCGTGCGTTTAACTCAGCATGCCTTGGAGCTAGTTATTCAACTTTCAGTGAGATGTTTAACTCGTACTGTGGGATTAGCATGCAAACAGGAGGGAACTAAAAACAGGGGATGGTATTTAGTTACATTACCGCCCCACAAGTTGTTCCTCTTGCTGACAGCCATTTAGCAACCTTCTTCCTCAGCTGCGTATGTTCTATAAGCAGAAAGGCCTTCAAACTGAGAGATATTCTTTTGAATCCATATATGACAATGTTAGTTTGTTGGGTTAGGAATGGTTTGCTGATTGGTGATACACAGCCTTGTTGTAGTCTTGTAAGTGCAGCTTGAGCAGAAAATTGTAGTTAAAAAGCCCCAAAGTAACACATATCAATAAAGCAACAGATTCCCTTTAATAAGGATCAGATATCCTTTATTTCTACCTTTTAACAGCTGCTTTTATTAAAAGGATTAAAAAACAGACATGTGACTGAGAACCATCATGACGCTGTATTATAAAGTTTATTATTTGGTGTATTTTCATCTGTTAATATTGGTTTTGTTGGGTGTGTTGAACTCACTGAACTTCATGTGGATTAGGCATGATAAAGAAGTTGCTGAGTGATAACCACGCATCTTCTTGGTAGTGGGCAGTTTTGGGTCCCCAATGGGACAATAATGACCTTAAGTACCTTACAGTGTATTGTGTTGAAGAAAAGGACAAAAGGCACTAATTTGGATTCCTACGGCTGCCGGTGCTTTCCAACAAAGCCTCAGCTGTTGTACGGTTGTCAGATGCGTTTGATGACATTAGAAAGGTGTCTTTTGTGTCACAGCATAGTAGAACCTTCCCTTGTGAATTTCTCTGCAGGCTCATTTAGGCTCCTCCAGACATTTGAGTAAGAGGGTGTCATTTTTTTCAGCCTCGTGCTATTGACAGTGCTCATGCCCTTCGGCTTGTGTGTCATGCTCACATGTGAGACGCGTGCTTATTTGTGAAGGAATTTCTTGCATTGCTTTCACATGATTCAGTTCAAACAGAAAAGTGAAGGTAGTTAAGATCTTTCCCTTGTTTTCCTCAAAGCGGTTTTCAAAGTTCTTCCAATTATAGCCGGAAAATTCCTGCTTCTTATTCTGCAACAAAAAAAAAAAAAATGAACTTGTTGCCCGCTGACATGTGGGATGACTTCATATTTCCTTAACATCCATGGTTATTAGAGCACATTCTTGGTGAACCTTAACCTTCTCCTTGCTGTCATTTCTCCTCAGTGCTCTCTGACCAGCCAGGGTATCAGCCCCTGCTCTACACTGACGAGCAGCACGGCCTCTCCCAGCACTGACAGTCCATGTTCCACCCTCAACAGCACGACAAGCCGTCCCCCGCTCAGCCGCTCCAGCCCCTGTGGAACAATTACCAGCCCAAGCTCCACGCTTGAAAGCAAGGACAGCGGGATCATAGGTAAGAAATATTTCCTTTTTCATCCCTTAACAGCATGTTTTTATAGTTAAAGATAAGCTGTTTACGATTGTAGATCTATATGACCTCACTTGCAAGGATGCAAAGATAAATGAATAAAGCAATATGGCAGAAAGGGAGAAGATGAAAACTTTACCTGTATGCGAGTACAGGTTACAAAAGTGCAAATAATGGTTAATGTACAGCAGCAATGCACCTGATTTACATTATGCTGTCTTTAATTGTACAAGATGATGTCAAACTGAATCATATTTCATTTGGGAAATCAACCACAGTCAATAAAAAGCTTAATTAGATGCTCATCTCGGGTCAAAGATATTAATCTCATGCCAGCATATAATTTGCCCCCTCCATCTAACCAGTGGCTATACCCTCTGCTGAGTGAGATAAGAATCCCTCTGAGTACTCCTTGTAATTTTTCTTTTCTTTTGTCAGTCCTCTTTGTCACAGATTTCCTATGCACACACTTTTCAATGTCACATATAATCACAAGGTCCAGGGTCTCCCATGTAGCTCGTCTATTCTTAATTTGCAATCTTGGGAGGTGTTACCTCATCTGCACCTTTTGATTAGGAGAAAGAAAACCCACCTGTGCAGTGTTGGTCATATCCAACTCTGTCAAACCTGTTGGGATCGAATAGGATTTGTGCCACATGATATTCAGCCTCCACGCCAGTCAGTGGGATTGTATAGAGCTGTTCCAGGGTGAAGGAGCGCACTGAGCTGACAGTTGCAGCAGTCTGACGTTGTGCTGTATCTCTCGTAATAGCCCTGTAAGACATCTGCGGATTTACACAAGCTGACAGGAAGATGGCATAGACTATTGATGCATTAATTCATCTGCTGTTTTTACTCACACAGCCTCCAGCGGCGATACACAAGTTTGGATTTCAGTCTGAAAATGGGTTTGGAATTTTTGTAGCAATGACTTAACATTGTGAATCACAGATGAGCTTTTTTGTGAGAAGACGCAGGTTGGTTGGGGGGAAAGTGAGCTGCTGTGTGTAGATTTAAACCTTTCCATTATTGTTGTGTTAATTAAGGACGGGAAAGTTTATTTATGATGTACTTTTCATCCGCCAATGCAAGCCAAAGAGCTTCACACAATGCAAAACAAGAATATCACATTTCATGCTTTTTTGGCATCTGGCTGACATAATAGCTCTACAGTAGAAGGTAATGTGTACCAAGCCCATATATACTGTAACACAACAGTTTGAATTTCCAATACTCTATACTTGACATAACTGATTACCATGAGTCAGTCACTCAGCTGCCCCAAAGCAATATCATGGTGAGCTGGTGAATAATTTATGAAAGCTGTGATATTGTATCTTCCTGCTCGAGGCACTGATTCAAATCAAAATTAATTGTTTGAGAGAATTCTCCGCTGTAAAGTTGGTCTAACAGTGTGTTCCTTTAACCCGAGGTTTCAGGAAGTGTCATGAAATACGTTTTTGGGGGAATATGGTTGTGGGATTTGATACCCACTCTGAGAGATGATCCTTGGTTCTTGTGTTGCTGCTCTTCTTTCACACAGTGAACTTATGTATTTAATATATTTTCCTTTTTACAGAACATCTTAATCTGTGAAAGAGAAATTAGTCAGGTAATAGGCAACTTACCGCACAACTAATTAACTAACTGTCTTCTTGCTGGCAAATAAGTCATTAACATATTTACATGTTCCTGCAAATCATGAGCTTCGCAAACTTTTGTGCTGACAGCAGTGAGCGTTTGTGAACTCATATGTGAGGTAGCCAGTAATATATGACTGTGTTGCTTTGCAGTGAGGGCTGCAGGCTTTGTCGTAACCCTAATCCACACAACAGGATAAGAGAATCCAAAACACAGACGACCAATTTTATAAACATCCTCAAATTCAACCCTGCAACATACTTTTTAGGCCTGCTGTGTGGTGAATTGACTGTTGCAGAAACGGTCAGACAGGAATTCCTCTATTTATTAGTGCCATTGTAGAGTCTGAGGGGCTGTAAAAATCAAAGTTGTGTTCTGGTGGTCTGTGATGGTGTGACTCACCAGCTACCTTTTATATCTGCAACAGCAGCTCACCACAGTCTTTCATCTGCAGGAAGGAAGAAAACCGAACAGTGGATGATGTGACTCAGTTGGACAGGTTAATGTAAAAAAGCATGCTGTTGAATTAACCCTGGGTTCTTGATGATGGCATTATACAAGGCTGTGTGTTATTTTGTCGGTGGCTAGATTAAGGCGAGTAAACTTAAGAGCCACTGGTCTCCAACATCTCTTCCCCCTGCCTTGATAAAGTGGTGCAAGATTGGGGGGGAAAGCTGTGTTGCACAGCTAGATTCCTGCCTTTGATTAATGTTCCCCGTTCTTTGAAGTTTCACCCCGACTCTGGTTTGAAAAGAACATTAATTTGACTTTGTACTGCATTAAAAGCTTTCTTTTTTTTCATTGTCTGAACATTTACAAAACATCTGCCCTGCTCTGCATCTGCTAACTGAGGAGGTCTCATAACAAGCCTCAAGTGAAGACTACACACAAATCTTCGTAGGATTAAAAAGACATATCCTTTAGTTTAATAGATAAGAATGCATTAAATGTCAGGACCCACAGTTCAACTAAGTAAGCACTTGCTTCGACCTCCTCTACACTGATGGCTTTGAACACATGCCCAGAATGGGCTCCGATGTGACTACTGCTATGGATGACTTGGTATTTGCCAAGGTAAGCAGCACAGGAGTCAAAAGGTTCAGGATGTGTTAGTTGTATTAATGATGATGCAATTTGCTGCGGCATTATGAAATCCAGATTAGCAGTATGTGTGATGCAAGCGCTGCCAGCTGGCCAGTCATTTCCAGTCCTTAAACTGTACCGATGTCTCTGTATCCAGCTGCCTCTCATTATGCAGCTCCAGCCCACCTCTCAGTTTGTACGATTGTATTAGATGACTGCTGTGGCCCCAGGAAGGATTAGAGGATTTGTTCCCATGTAAACAACACACCTGTTGAACCTGAACATTGTGCAGATTGTGTTTTATTATTTATTTCTTTTTTAAATCATGTTTAGATGTAAGTTAAGTTTCTTTGATCTGCGTCAGTCTGTGGTGTCTGATGTATGACGCTGAATCCTTCAAAAGATAACTTCTGAAAAGAAGAGGAGACAGTGGGAAGAATCTGGAGTAGTTCTGGAAATTAATTCCACAAATCAATGCAATCATTGCTTCTCAGCTTTCAATAGCACAGGCAGACCATCGGTGTAACTATAAAATGAGCTTCTGAGCAGTGCTGATAAGGGCAGGGAGGAAAAGCAGCGACTTATACAAAGTTCCATTAGAGCTCAGTATCGCGCCAGACATTTGAAACAGATAAATGTTAATATCTCACAAAGAACATTATAATAACTCCCCCGCCCCCATCACTTGCTTAAACTCTATTCTCCTTTTCTTCGTCTCTGTTTAGCCACCATCACCAGCTCTTCAGAGAATGACGACCGCAGTGGCTCCAGCCTGGAGTGGAGCAAAGATGGCAGCCTAAGAAGCAGCGGGGGGCGCCATGGCCTGGCACAGAGTGTGCGCACCGATACATGCTCCCCAGTGGTGGAAGAAGACTCCAGCGGTACCACAGCAACACCGACCGACACCCCATCCAAGACAGACCAGCAGCAGCAGCCCAACATAGCAGCCGGAGCACAGGGACCACCACAGCCTCCAGGCCACTCCCCTGAGGGAACCAGTCCATACCCAGCACAGACATCCTCCTCCCTCATGATGCCGAGACCAAACTCTGTGGCAGGTACGAGATTTCAGCAGGTGCAATAACAGGTCTGCATACTTTTTGCCTGCGATTATTGCTGCCTTCCTGCATCGGGTTGCCAGTCAGCTCTCGATTTTTAAACTATGATGGGCGACGCGCCTGCGGCTGACAAGCGGTGTGCCATTCTAGACCAAGCAATTGACAGACTTGCAAGCATGAGTCGAGATAAAGGAAGTAAGTGCAGGTTGTGCTTTTCACTGGAGGGTATTAAGGCAGAAGTTTAGGATTAGGCAGCTGTTGTGTTTTGTGCCTCTGCACCGCCATCCATGTCAGACCCAAGCACAAGCCGCTGCCTGGCTGATCTGTTCTGCATTCCTGGCCTTGAACCTCCCTGCTGTGGTTCAGCTCAACATAACCACACAGCTGTCACAGTTGTTGATGTTCCTCGCTACCCCCTTTTCCCCTCATGTCTTCCCTCCCGTTTCTATTCCCAGGTCTTCCTGGTTTTGCTTTCTGTTTTTGCTGTTGTTGCTTTTGACCTTGACCTCGGCCTTGTTGTTGAACTTGCATTTGTGAGCTATTACTTTCTCCTCTGCTGTGTGCCTTGGATTCACAAAATAAGTCACAGTTGTTAGGTTTTGTTGTGTAATAGACCAACAAATCGCCACCATTATTGTGTATTGCTTTCTATACAATCACAGGCTGATGATTTTACTGCATGCTGAGCATGACTGAGCATGCTTAGTGTTATTTTTAAGAGATACTTAAAATATAAACAATGTAAACTCAAAGGGCATGACAAGGGTTTGTGTGACAGACCAGAAAAAGGACATAGAAGATAAAGCACTTTTTTTTAAAGGAGAATGCGGATGAATGTAAGGTAAGGTTGCATTCACAGGAGCAAACATGAGCATTTTTATTCCAGTAGTGTAGCTTTGCTCTATAGCCTTGTATAGGCAGATAATTCTACTGATAAGGTGAAATTACAGCAGCAGGGACTGGCTGAGTAGAACTGCAGAAAGAAACATAAATCATAAGTGAGTTCAGGTCAGGCCCCAAGGCAAGACGGAGAAAAGTAAAAAAAAAACACACAAAAACAACTGAATCCAGTTTGTGTCTCGTACAAGATCAATTTGTCTTTTCCGTGATGAGGCGGCATCTATCTTATTCATTGTTGTGTGTCATAAACCTCAGCAGTCCAGACGCACAACGACTCATAAAGCTAACAGAGCAGGAAATTTGTGTCTGTGTGTGTATGCGCTTGTTTCCCTGTGCGCTCAGAGTTTATGGGCTGATGTCATAGCTATGCAGTGTTGCCCTCTGGGGACCTTCACAATTCTCACTTTAGATTTTACACTGTGACAAAACCCTAGGAGAGGACATCAAGGACACGGTGAGACAACTTCATTTATGGTGCTTCACAATTTGTGTTGGTGTGGCAGCGCTTTTCCTCAAATAATGCTCAAGGAAATTGTATTTAAGAGAGATAATGCTGAATGGAGGTGACACCATCATGACAATCTGTTTGCTTTATGGGTTAGAGCCTTTGCATGTTTGTTGATAGATTTTAATTAGGAGCATGGCTATTTGTCTCAAAAGTAAAAAATCTGAATTTGACTTCATTGAGTAGATAAATGAATAGCATAAATCATTTTAAACCCCTACAGATGTGTGACCATGGTTGATGGCTATGGTTTGAAAATGATAGAAAATTATATATAAGAGTGACAAATGGATCTGAAACCAATGTGAGACTGAATCGACAGTGTAAACATCCTGGTTGTGTTCAGCCGCAGTCCCAGCAGTCCCCACTGCTGCTGTTCTCATGATACCAAGTTACATTACTAAGTTAAATATAGCTTAGATTTAGACTCAGACACAGGAGGAGGATTGTGCAACAGCCATGCTGATGAGTTAACATGCTGATGATCTAAGGTTAGTGGCACCTTTTCCATCAGTGTTTTCATCAGATGTAAAAGAGAAGATCACGATTTTACAACTTTATTGACAGTTTTTCTTATTTTCTTTTTTGCTGCAACATCTCAAAGGATCACTAAGTGAGAACCTCTGCTTCACGAAGCTAACCTGAACAAACTAAGGTTTTAGGATCTGAGGTTGTCCTGGAAACATGTGACTGAAATACCCTGAACCTGGCCTGGAAATACCTGAGCACGTCCTGTGAACGGTTGCTGTGTCGCTTAGAAAAAGAGCTCAGGAATACCTTACCTAGAAATAATGAGGTTAATAATGCTCACACTTGCCAGAACTGCAGAACCGGGAATTTATGGAATGCACACCTACTCGCGCTGTCACAGAATTAATATTCCAACACAAACGGGGTGCCGAGCCGCTGCAGGAGTCATTGGAGACGGAGCGCACACCTCCGCCATGACTTTTTTTTTTATTATGTCAGTGACTGTGGGCATTATTTAACAACACCAATGGCAAAATTATCCCTATCTCCCTATAGTAAAGAATATTTTAGAAAAATCCCTGGATCCAGGCAGTGATCCGGATTACCAAGATTACCCAAGATCTAATCACTTATTGTTTCTTATTCCAATTCTGAGATATTCTGAAAATTTAAGCAAAATCTGTCTAACATTTTGAGTTATGCTGCCAAAAGACAAACAAACAACATATGACAGAAAGTGAGGAAGCGCTTTGCCAGAAAGCTTTGAGCAGGGATCATAGTGCTGCTGTCCGTTTATATTGTCCGATGAATTAATAATGGAGCATAATCTGACAAAGAGTCAGACATTTCCTGCTACCATTCCTTCCTGGCTGTTGCTGCAGTGACACCGTTGCTTTTGGCCTGGATGGTGTGTTTACATTCTTCATATTTCTGAACAATAATTGTCTGCACCTTCATGGTAAAGCAGCCACTCTGCAAGGCTGCTCCATGTCTCTGATTGGCCAGACGCTGCAGATGCCGCCGCTTTTATATGAGTGTGCACATGTCCACCCTGGGTTGAATTACCGAGTTGTTAACCAGCTTCATAGTACTGATTATCTGGGTCCTGAATGTCCGGGTGGGTCAACCTGGGTAACAGAGAGATATCCGGGGTATGTTATTAATGCTTCGTAGCACAGGCCTCTGGTGGACCATTTCTTACCAAAATAAAGAAAAATAGCAAAGAAACCCAATATAGACAATGTCTGCATATTGTGGAGAAGCAAACTATGTCTGTAAATAAACACAGACATAGTGTGTAGCAGGGATTACCCTTGGCCTCTGTGGGAACAAAAGTTTATGGTGTCTATACAAGCTGTGACAAATGTTGGCACATACCACCTGTCAGAACAGACCGGGTCGCCTGTAGATGCCCCTCAGGATCACTTTAGGATTATATTTCTATGTGAGAGCACAGGGAACCCTGTGTTTTTCCTAGAAAAAAATTCCTTCTGTGTTTTTGTGAGTCAGCATTAAAACTGATTAAAGCAACGACCTGGGCACAACAACCATTCATTATACAGTAATGCAGCATTAAAGCTTGTAGCTTATTCTATGTGTGACGTTTAAAAGATGCAAAGAGCCCAATAGATATGAGAATGTTTTTTTTTTTTCTGTGTGCTTTGACAGAACCTCTGTGAATACATTTAACCTCATGTGGAAGCATAATACAGTCGTTTTTCCACAGCGGGCTACTGAAAGCCTGCTGAGACAGCCTTCAGGAGCAAACAACAGGTTTCGCTAGTGTATTAAATTTCTCCTCAAAAGTGATTTTATTTTACCCGATTAATTGATATCTGCCTGAATTTTATTGATTTTATTTAATGAAGATTTTTCTTTGATACGATCAGTGACAGAATTCCACTGTTTATCTTATATTTAGCTATTCTTTCTCTTCCCTGATAAGGGTTATATTCGGAGTCGTTCCAGTTAAGCTTTTTATAAAGGCTTATGGAGCGAACGGGCCATATTTAGCTTTGGCCACTGGAATTCCACAGTTTTGAAACTTTAGTTTGAGCTTCTTGTGGTTGGTTTACTCAGACGGGGAATTTGAGATGGGGTCACTGTGGCAGAGTTGTGGCGTTAGAGTGCATCTGTGTGGTTTAGCTGTTAGCGGTTAGCTGCTCAGTTCTGTTTTGTGTTGTGGGGCATAATGAGGTGTAGCACACACTGTTCACTGTTCCACAGGCAAAACTCGAGTTCAGAGCTTGTCTCAGCAGAAATAATGGCTGCAAGACTTTTCATTGGACTGTTTTCTCTCCAGGGTCGGTGGGGTGCAAACAGGCATGTTCTCTGATATGCTTTTCTACTTCTACCTTCAACAACATCGACAAGGTAGCATTTAGATTGTTTTTATTTAGAGATAATGAATCTATTAAGTGCCAGTACAATTTGTAATTTAGAGAAGTTTGCATAGGTCGCATGGTGATATAAAATTCATGCCCCGTCTGCACTGCAATATAAAAAAGCCAGTATGCTGTTTGTTGGATCCCACGTTATAATTTCATGTCACGTGTGATGGTTTTGCTAGGATTTTTGTTTTTTGAGGGGGCAGCGTCACCTTGTTTAAAGCGTGCATGTCGTCATTGTTTGATGTCTCCAGAGAGCCGTGCAATTCACATCAACCTTCAGCTTTATGTAGGCACTGATTGCTTCAGTTCAGCGACTGAAATGAAAACAAAAAGAAAATGGGTAAGCCATTCATAGCCTCCAGCACGCTGAAAAGGTCACAGAAGCATCTTCTAAATGTCCTTTTTCAGAGAGTTGTTTGATACTTCTGTGTCACAGCAGGAGCAGAAGAAAAATAGCTTCAGAGATCAATCTGTTTGAGTTTGCTGCCTCTCTCACCGGCACCCCATTGACTGATCAGGACTTGTTAAAGGCCCAGTCTTAAAGGAAAAGTGCCACTGCAGAGTAATTTGACTGACAGCAGCCAATTGTTCACGATTGTCTGATAGCTGATAGAGGACTGTAATGACAGCATGAATACCTTAATGCCCCAGGTCTCTTTCAGCTCTCTTCCCTTCCTGGCACAGAGTTTCTGCTGTGAGTGATGACCTGACTTGTTTACTACATGAAATCTATTTTAAAGCCTCTCTCTAAGTTTAGTACACTACAACAGTTGTTATTGCTTATTAACAAGGATTATATGACATTAATAATGACAGTGGAAGTTTGTTTTGATTACTCATTCACTTGTTTTGACTGCTGTTGGATATATAGCCATGATATTTTTATGGTTAATGGTTTTTATTTTTTATTTCCTTCTGCTAGAAATGGCTAGCATCAACGTTTTTCTTTTTACAGTATTAAACCTGTCAGGCAGTTTTTACTCCTGGTATGTGTTCAGCCTCCAACAAACTTCAAATTCCTGAAAGTCTTGCCCAGATTTAGGTAATAGATGGTTCAGAGCGACAGCTGGCCTCCAGCCAACGTCCGTAACGGGATCTGCTAAATAGAGGAATGAAACCGTTCTTTGCATGCAGCACTTGAAAACAGTGTTCCTCAGTTGAGTATTTCTGATTGTGTGCATTAGTTAAACCTTTATTTTGCATGTTTGTTTTCTCATTTAATCAAGGAGAGTTTAAAACATTGCAAGCAGCCTAATCTAACATGCTGATGCATTTCTAGTTAACTCTTGCTCTTGAAGCCCTACAGCTCGCTTCAAAACTGCATATTTCTGACTAATTAACGTATCATTACATGTTCACACTGCCAAAGCTATTTCACAGACTTTTCAGTTGCTTTTCGTACAAATCTATACATGAGTAAAGACTCGCTTGAAATTTGCTTCATGACAAAGCTTTACTTACCGACCTGCAGTTTCCGTACACTAATGAAGATGGATGGATAAAACTTTATTCTATATTTGATTATGAAAACAGAACTTTGTCTTTGATATGTCTCTCTGTTACTCCGCTCTTTCTTCATCATGTTGTCTCCAACTAAGACACATTATGATGATACTTTTACAGCCTCCTTTATCTGCAGCATCCTATTAATTCCTATGTGGTTGAATTGGCAAGAACTCTAATAAGGCTGCCTTATTTCGCCCTATATTATGACTAATATATTATTTATGTTATCTTCAGCTCATATTATAACATTGTCAGGATTTTGCTATGATAAACATCGCAGTAATAATTAACTCCTTTTCCCGGAGTCTTATCACAGCGAGGAATCAGACCTTCATCTGAGTGCTTTTTTTCTTTTTAAAGAAAGGGAATAAACAGAATAAGATATGTAATTTTGCTTTAAAACTGTATTTAACTCTCAGTAAAGAAATATTTGATGATGTTTATAATGTGGCGTATTACTTCTAATGGCGAGATGATTTGGGATTTGCCCTCTCCTCTTCATGGTGGCTTCTCTGGCAAAGTGCAGGAGTTCCAGTGGTTGGAGCAAAGCTGCCGTCCCATTCTCTGCTCAGGCTTGGGAGACAAAGAAGAGTAGGTTTCAAAGGGCAGACCTGCTTGAGGGAAAAAGAAAAGAAAAAAAAATTTTCATCAGAATACAACCTGACACATTTGCGCAGCGAGCGCAGACTTCAAGGTATGACATGTACGTTTTATCAATGAGCAGGGAGGGAAAGAACAGAGGAGTAGGATTTCATCACCGTAAGACGGAAAAATGTGGGAATTCTTGTCCCTACAGGAATTGTTGATCACACATGGAATGGCATTATGAAACTTTTAGTTTGCATCATTGGCGATGAGAGTGGCTTGTGTGTGAAAAATTGCATTTGCACTTAAAATGGAAAATATTAAATGCAGTAAGGCCTCAGTTTAGCCGATACTTTTTCAATGTGTAAAAAGTATTTTTTAAATGATCTAAAGATGCATGTAATTTGGCTTTGGTGGCATTTTGTTCCATTGCTTAGTTTCTATTAGTCCTCCGTGCAGCTTCACAGCTCTCTCCCCCACATTTCTCTCTCTTGTCTCCACTGTACCCCTCCACAGCAGCCACTGATGAACACTGCAGCAGTGGCTTCTGGTAACTAATCTGCCTCAGAGACCAAATCTCTTTGTTGTCCATTTTTATTTCCTCAAATTCACTCAGTTTTCACCCTCTGTTGCTTGCGTACCAGCTACTGTGTGTGTTTGGGTGTGTGCATGCAAATGCATGCAGCACGTGCACAGAAATGTACGCATCCGTGTTACACATGTAGGAAGGGTGACACTCTTTGGGAAGACATCACATTCATTTAGCTGTGGGTGCTGTGTCTGACTGAGCACTACAGAGAGGACAGCCAAGTCCTCTCCTGCCACTTTGTCTGCATGAGGAGAGCTGGGGTGGAGGGATTGTTCTGGTACCCTGGGTGAGCTCATCCACTGGGCACTTTCTCCAGAGATTTAGCTGAGGGTCTGCTCTCTGCCTGCCTGCTTATGTCCCAGTTCAGGTGTTTCCATGCTGTGAGAAGGGGAGGGCTTTCACAAGTTCTGTTGTCTTCCTCAGAGTTTCTGATAGATGTGAGTACATCTTGCTATAGGGTCCAACCTGTTCAAGTTCTATGGATGCATTACTTTGTGCTGATTAATTTATAATCGTTGTTTCTGTTTTACTTAATTTGCTAGAAATTACACTAGTTTTGATCGAGTCAGACAGGAAAGTACAGCGCGCTGCAGTAAAGGCAGCTCTGGGGCCTTCTTTTTTTCCCATCACAGTTCCAGCAGACGAGTTTTAATTAGTGGGACATTCCAGAGACTAAGTTAGCAACCAAGTGCGGGAGAGAGGGACCGGAGACAGCAGTGTTGTGTTTGCAACAGTCTCCCCCAGCTGGGAATGATAAAGAAGAAAACGGAGACTTTGATTGTGCTATTTGACAAGGCCAAGAGTGAGAGGATCACAGAGCTGCTGAAAGATGAGCCGCGATTGGTGGAGAGATCTCAGCGTGCATGTGCACATCTTTAATATGTTAGCAGACCGTGTCTCATACTTCAGACCACAGGCTTAATTGCTGTGTAATGGCGTAGCTCATGTGCAGAATTTCGTTTCAGATGGAGGCGTCCTCTGTTTGGGGATTGAAGACGCCTCCTGCTGTGAGACTTGCACTCCTTCTGCCACAAACTGAAACCAAATTCAGATGAAATCTGGATAGAATTTAGCATACAAGTTGTAAAGAATTAATTGATTGATGAATGTTCTCTGAATTCCCACGTTTGTCGCCTGTTCTGCATTACAGTGCTAAGATTACAGTTGTACACCCAAAAGACTAATGTCATTTCTGAGCAATGCAGCGATGAACTGGACTTGCTGCCACAACCAGCTTTGTAAGGTAATCTGCCCTCGCTGCACGGCCCAACAGGGGTGTTTGTGGGAACAGACCTCTTACTGCTGTATTGTGTGTTGCTGTCAGAGGAAATCATAGAAAACAGAGCACATCTGTCTTGATTTTAGGACAGTGCTATTCATTCTGCTACAACATACTTGAACTCGCACATTTTGCCTCTAGCAGACTACAAATGTCAGAGCTCACTGGCTTGCTTCTCCGTCACTCATCTCTTTTCAGAGATGGCACATATGCCACAAAACTGTGATCTGGTATCTGTTTCTGTCTCTCTCTGTCTATAGTTTTTATGACAAATGCACTCCAGAGGCACCAGATTGCCGGCTTCACTTTCTTTTTTTCCGCTTTTTCTTATTGTGTGCGTGTATTTGTGTGTTTGTTGACAGCAACCAGTTCCACAAAGCTGGAAGACCTCAGTTTTCTAGATGAACAACGCAACACCCCCCTGCGGACGTCCATCCGCCTTCCATGGCATAACACAGGAGGACGGCCACCTCAGGACTCCAAAGGTGACTGTGCTATTATTAGTATTATTATAAATTTCTGATTTAATTCACATTAACCAGGGTGATTTATAAGTACTGTATGACAATAACATGATTTTTAGTAGATCCTACTCGACCATAACTCATGCAGGCTTGATCATGGAGCACAAGTAAACTGTGCTCAAATTAAAAACCAAGTTTGTGCTTCTAAGAGTCCCTGTATTTATTTATTTTTCATTTGCAAACTCCAGCTCCAGTGGAGAAACTAAACACTGCTCACATGCTGGGGTTTTTGTTGCCATGCCACTTAAGCAATGTTGTTTTCAGTTTTTGTTTTTTTTGTTTTTTTTTCTTCAGCTAACTCGATTTCTGTGTTATGGATTTTGGCAGAGAAATTCCTAAGGATTTTTTGATAACAACAAGAACAATGGATTTTTTAAGCAGCCTGTTTCCATTTTCACAACTTCTTAGAACCGAAGCTGATGGGAATCTTTGCTGAGGAATACTTTGTTCTATTCCACTTGATGGTTCGGGGTTAAATGACCTAAAATCTATACTTTGCTTATGTGGATGAAGAAATTCAGTGGACATAGTTTGTTTTTACAAGGGAGAATATGAGCAAACGTCACCATGATTGCCTAAATGAGAGGTCAGGCCAGAAGATCTAAACTTTGTGTCAGTGTCAGGCACCTCTAGACCAAAGGTGAGCCAGAGATGCCTGCAGAAAAAACAAACATACAACTGGTTTGATATACATGGCTGAAGAATAGATTAGTTGCTTAACTTATTATAAGGAGGACTTCAAGCAGCTCAGGCCTATAGTAGCATTGCTAATGTGTCATTCATGGCCATCTAAGCAGTCTCAGCCTCACGGTGTTAATAAAAATTGAAGTTATTTAAGCTCAAACTTTAGAATAGAGAAACGGCAAGTTTGATCTTACCGGCGAGGGGGTTAAAATCTGTACTTTGGCTCCTGTGATTGTAAAATGTGCCATGTTGATGAAGTTACTCTGTAAGGTCATTTAGAGCACATTCACACCAGGATCCTCTGGTTCAAATGGGCGGGAAATTCTGAAAGGAAGCTAATGATGGGAAATTGGCTCAATTTTGTGTTCCTGTCAGACATCACACAAAATACTTGTATGTTTCTTTCCTATGTCTCATTTAATACCTATCTATGTGCATTTCTTGGTTTGTATATAAAAGTACAACTCATGAGTTTAGATGTATTCATTTAAAATGAATGGGTAGGAGTTCCTTAATCTGGAATGTTACTGCGTGCTTCCAGCTGAGAGTAACATTACAGTTTTACATGATGTCATTCAGTCATACTAAGACTTGCTTTTTCAAGCAGACAGAATTTCTCTTAATTTTTCAAATCCAGAGCCTTAGGGGTGTAGAAAATAGAAAAAGCCCACCAGAGAAGAATGGAAATTAAATATTTGGCTGCTGACCAGCAAATGTTATAGAGGCAAAAATAGTCAGACACTTCTTAAATTTTCTAAGAGTGGATATGCACATCTCTGATGTTTTTTATTTTTGAATTGCCCAATAAAGTATGTTTTGTCCAGATTTTACAGCAGCCATTTTTAAAAAGTCTAAAAAAAAGTTCAATAAAAGTTTGGAATATTCTAAAAAGCTTTTTTTTCAAATCAGTGCAGAGTTGAACCAATGGTAGCGGTCATGTTACACTTGTGTGGGTGGAAGTATGGGAGCCATGAAAAAGTTCTTGAATGAACAAGTGTTGGTAATGAACAATAAATCTAATTAGTGCTGAAGTGGGCCTGACAGAATACTCTTTTAAGCCCACATTCTGAATATTTCCACTTAATTCAACATTCTTCTGCTTTAATGTTTTTTATTCTGTAGGTAGATGACTTGAAAAGGACAAAGACATTTCAGTACTAGAAGAATAAAAGAAAGTAGACATGTAGCTTCAAGAGAAGGTTAGCAGAGATGACAATTGAAAGGCAGAGCAGAAGATGGCGTCAGAATTAAGGTACAATATTGACAAGAAGGTTGACTAAATGGAGGCAATTATACAATCCTGACAGAAGTTTCTCTGAAACTAAAACAGTTTCTCATATTCTTCCGATTTTATCTCAAAAGCACCCAACAATCTTTATTTTAATGTGTTCATTACTTTTCCCTTTTTCTTAGCGCGCTTTGCTCCCTACAAACCTGTGGACATCATGCTCAAGCCCTTGTTGTTCGAGGTACCCAGCATCACCACAGACTCTGTGTTCGTTGGCCGAGATTGGCTCTTTCAGCAGTTGGAAGAAGTCCTAAAGGCCAGCGAGTCCACGGGGAAGCACGGCGCTGTGGTGGTGGGCAGCGTGGGTTATGGAAAGACGGCCATTATCTCCCGGCTTGTAGCACTGAGCTGCCATGGAGGACGCATGCGCCAGATCGCCTCCAACAGCCCCAGTGCCTCCCCTAAAAGTAAGTAACTTGAGTATTCTTTTTTCTGGATGTGAGCTTGCAGAGTGTTGACAGGGTTTTAACAAATGAAGTTAATATTCATCAAATTTCACAAAATATTTAAAAATGTATGAAAAATATTTCAATTTGAAGACATTTTGTACTAAGTGTGGGTATGTGTCTTGTAGGTGGTGCAGGACAAAGCACAGAACTTCCTCTCAGCCAGCCCCCACAGCCCACCCCACCATCCAGTGCCACCAATACACTGAGGACCAGCAGTTGCCCTGGAACCCCTGAGATGCAGCGACGCAGGGAGGAGGCTGTCAAGCGCCTGGCTTCAAGGGTAGACACTTAATCCAACTATGTTGCTTTCCTTTCAAGAAAAATGTGATTCTGAAAACTCTCCTTCACTCTGACATAGTTAAAAACTCTTTGCAGATCTGATAGGTGAGCAGCTGATTTAAAGGTGTCCAAGATTTAGAATGAAGGATCTGAGATGATTAGTTCGGGTCCACTTGAATGCGAGCTACAGCCTGATAAAGTGAAATAAACCAGGAATGAAATGGACCAGAGACATGTCTGTAAATGTGCATGTATACATCTGACTGCAGGGAAAAACCATAGATCTCTTTCTGAATCGCTCAGTGTCAGAAGAAGTCATCTCTTCTGCAGAATATAATGACCTCTTACCTTGATAAGATGGCTTTTAGTTGAATTTTACTGACACATTTTTCTGACTTCTGGCTGTATCTGCTGTTTATGAGACGGCACCAGTCAGCAGGAGTTAACCGTGTACTTTAAATGCAATTATAAAACACTTGGAGTTGAGGGACTTTTGCCTTTGCTCTGCTTTCTGACATTTCTAACAAGCATGTCTCTAGAGCACTCTGTTTCGAAGCAGATGTACGGTTCATAGTAACTTGGAAATGATTTGGGTAGCTCTAAAATCAGGTTGTGAGCTCATATCTTGGAGTATTCTTAAAGCTTTGATTTTCCACTGACATGGACATCTGTCATTTATCATGCCTTGCATACATTATGTTTCTCATTACTAGCTGTAAAAAGTCTGGGGTTGAACAAAGGATAGGAGGGTGAGGAGGGTTTTTTTTTTTTTTTTTTTTAATTGGGACAGTTCATGCACCAGATAGAAAAAAATTGTCGCACTGAGGTTCATCTAAATGTCTGTGAAACCCATGCAGTATCTCTTTAGCCAATTAGTGTGTAAACTGTTTCCAATGGCCGCTCTCTGAGGGCCTCCGTTCCTGTGATGTGTGAACACTGATGCAACACGGAGCAGCTTCTGTCAAATCCTGCATGTTTTTATACATTGATTCAAAGCGGCTTTGATAACAGGACTCTGAAGCTGTTACATTCATAGTCTATCACACGCCTTGAGTCTTATACCTATTACATACTACATTTTTACAGATCGTTTCTGTACAGGGATTTGTAGTTGTGCCGGTAGATGATGTAGATGAACTGTTGCTGGTGTTGCATCGTCATCATCGGCTGATTGATGGAGTGGTCTGCGACTAATTGTTGTCAGGTTGTTTGGTGTTAGGTTAAAGGAGGTTAAAGTGTCCACTGGCTTTTATTTCCCAGCTTCTGTCGCTTCAGTGTTAAGGCTTTCTGAGGACACCCACCCCTCCATTTGTGTGACACGTAGAATGTGTCTTCGTCATTCTCAGCTTTCTCCCAGATGTTTGCTTCTTGTGAGGTAAACAGTCACATATCTTCCTTGTAGATCAGTTATTGTAGATACTTAGTTTAATTTAGTTTTCAGTCTGTAAAACTGATTCGAGGTGCATTTAGACCAAAGTAGCTAAATATATTTTAGCCTTAGTTCTTTTGGGATTCATCCTGAGTCTGAGGCACAGAGTAGATCAGGCAAATCAAGTTCACTGAAGTGTGTTGATCCTCTTCAGCGGTCCTCACAGAAGTGTCAGCAGTGGAGTGCTGATCAGAGCTGCCGGCACAGACAGTTGCATCAAGAAGTTTTTTTTCTCAGCTGACTTGTCTCAAAATTAGTTTTGATACACATTTCTATTAATTTTTAGATGATTTTATTTGTGCTTTACAGCAGAACCACAGTAGACCAATCAGAGATGGAAGAGTTTGCTCCCATTTCACTGATTTCTTGTCACAGTTCCAGACCTTCAGGGTTGTTGACAGAAAGACAGGAAAACGCTTTACGCTCAAGTCTTTAAACACTTTAGCTCCTTTAATAATTTATGAGCTCACAAAAGGGATAAAGTGCTGCTTTGCTGTTAAGCATTTCCTAAATGTTTAAATGCTACTGTATATAGATCTGTGGTCGCACGGCTTCATGAAAGTCTGGTCCAAAACATTTTTATGGTTGCAAACAAAAGTACACTCAAGCTTTAGCCTGTAACTTTTAATGAAGCGGGTTATCATAGTCGATGGAGCATTAAACAGCATCAGGAGAGCAGAGGAGCTGGTCACCTGCTCCTGTCAGCTCCTTCAGGTTGGACTGTAATTAGTATAGAGTCATATATCTTCAGGGCATTTCTCTTTTTCCTTCCTCACTCCCCACTTTCTCGTTCCTGCTCGTAAAAAAGCCAGAAACGTTTTTTTTTGGACACAGAAGTGCCTTTAGAAGTCCACTCCATCGGCTCCCTTTGCTTGTTTTTATGGAGTTTATCTGAGGGGTCAACCGTCGCCTGGTTTTTCTGTCATCCTTTCTGTGTGGGGAAAATGGATGGATAATCTTGGTCTCACCTCATTGGAGGAGATAAGATGTGGTTTTATGAAGGCTACGGGTATGAAAAAGACGAATTTCTTCTGCTTTTTAAAAAATGTTATCAGTAAAGAAAAAAGATGTCACACCCTTAACTTATCTTAATTCTGCTTTGTTCTTGAAACCCCAGCCTTTGCCTCGTTTATTCAGCTTGTCCGTTGTGTTCCAGGTGGTGGCCTATCACTACTGCCAGGCCGACAACACGTACACTTGCTTGGTACCAGAGTTTGTGCACAGTATCGCAGCCCTGCTGTGCCGATCACATCAGCTCACTGCATACCGAGAACTGCTTCTGAAAGAGCCCCATCTCCAGAGCATGCTCAGTCTGCGCTCCTGTGTCCAAGACCCTATGGCTGCCTTCCGGAGGGGGGTCCTGGAGCCGTTAGTCAACCTTCGAAAAGGTAAATCATTGCTGTCACAGTCTGCGGTTCTGTTTAGTTCACTTCTGTGGTTATATCTTTGTTTACAAAGAAGCCCAGAAAACATAGATGTCATTTGTCCTAATTAATGTATGTGTAATAGTAGTATTGTAGGTCATCTGC
Organism: Craterocephalus stercusmuscarum; assembly: GCA_037177115.1. Lineage (NCBI taxonomy): Eukaryota > Metazoa > Chordata > Actinopteri > Atheriniformes > Atherinidae > Craterocephalus > Craterocephalus stercusmuscarum. The sequence goes on along the minus strand of JBBDHI010000013.1, from coordinate 15,524,954 downwards.
GTTTGTGGAAGTACTGATGCAGGTTGAAGTATTAAGAGCCGCTGCAGTGAGCTGCACTTCCCCCACAGGGTGTTTATGTTGACATGATACTGTTACAGATTATTCATCCCTGCTCATGCTCTTTGATTTGTTGGTTTTTGTGTGTGTGTTTACAGAGAGGAGAATTTCAGAGGAGGACCATATAATCTTGATAGATGGACTTAATGAAGCAGAGTTTCATAAGCCAGACTACGGAGACACCATTGCTTCCTTCATCACCAAGATTATTACAAAGTTTCCCCCCTGGCTAAAACTGGTGGTCACCGTCCGGGTTAATTTATTGGTAAGTGAGAGAACTTTAAACACATTAAATATTATAGTTTAGCTATTTCCACTACTGCAGCACAAGCTTATTTTAAAATTCTCCCAGCATAGTTGTAGAATATAACGAGGCTAAAGTTAGATCTGCCGTCACATCTTGAGATGCTCACTCACTGACATCCGGCTCTGTAGATTTGGACAAATTTGAGAGCAACTGTCCTGGGAGTCAAGGCGATCCAGGAAGATTCATGAAAGAATTGACAGACGGCGAGCTGGGGCTCAGAGCTGTGTGACAGGAAAGAGCAGTCAGGGACTGAGCTCACTAGCCTGATGACCCTCGGTTGAACAGTTACAGAGATCTGTTGGGGCTGTGCTGAACTTGCGCTAGTGATAGCCGAGGCTTTGACGTGTCAGAGGAACCAGGCAGCAGCAGACGGAGTCTTGGGTGATGATGAGGTAGCTGACTGACATCCAGAAGAGAGGTTGTAAATGTTCAAGAAGAAGCTAAGCACAGACTGCTGCCCCTCTGTAGGAACTGCAAATTGAACCCATTTTTATTTTCATCCTGTAGTTTATTTTAAGCTCCTGTTAATGGGAAGGATCACCCACTGTGTGGTGTTACTGATACTTTGTATTATGAGGTATTGAGTAGTGGTGTTCCGATCGATCGGCCACCGATCATGATCGGCCGATTTCCGTAAAAAAGTACATGATCGGTGATCGCCG
>JBBDHI010000013.1:15402800-15430116 GCA_037177115.1 Craterocephalus stercusmuscarum | reverse complement strand
ATTAGTGTTGGTCACTGTTTAATTTCTGGATGCTCTTTTTTTTCACCGAAGCATACTTTATATGACCTTTAGCCAAATGGATACAGTAATTAAAGCATATCTAAATTAAAATGTATGAGTGGAAAAAATGTTAATCTCCTGTGCTCATTGATTTTCCTCCCTTTTAATTATGTTGTTGCAGTCACTGCACACAAAGGAGCCACTAAATGGACTGAGGCGGATGTGTATATCACATATAGTGAGCGAAGTTCAATGATTTGATGAATCTGTCACCGAAGCTGCAGCATACCTGGGATTTTAATTGCAGAGATTAAATTGCGGAAGAGATCAGAGCAGTGTCATGTAAAATCAAAACGTCCCCCACCCCCAGGTCATTTGTCTGTTTCCACAATGTGAGCAGCATGCTGGGGGAAGGGCAACTGGCCTGCCCCCTTTAAAGAGGTTTTTAAAAGCATCATGCTTATAAGAGATACCACAGACTCAAGACAGACTGTCTCAAAAGAGGGTGATAATAAACAAATTAAAATGTGTGTTCATTTGTTTTATCAGACTGCTCAGGACGCCTCATGAGGCCCGGGAATTGGACCCACTGTTACTCTCTTTTTTTCCCTGCCTGACACATTTAAATACAGATTTTAATCATGTCAACGCACTTTGCTCTGATCCCTTTAAAACAAAAGCTTTCCAGCTCTGACAAGGTATTTGATTTAGAAAATGGCACAGTTTCATCTCTTACGTTTGCAGCTATGTCATGTGTGCACGTATGATTTACTGAGGCGAACACAAATTACTCCCTCACCCCGTTTGTCAGATGCAACAATACAAGCCCGTGCTTTATCTTTAGCATCATGAAATTAACTTCAGCAACCAGTCTGGATGAAAAAACACAAACAGAAAAAAACAATCAATTCAGTTTGTATGTTGAGACTAATTTAAGCTTAAAATGTTAAACCTAAAATCTGATAGAACATTATAAGGTGAGAAGGGATGACGTTCTGCAGGTTGAAGTATATCTATAATGAGCTGTCATAGATCATCTGTCTGCATAGTAGCCTTTGTTTTCCTGTTGCTAACGTGAGCATATGGTCCAGGATACTGAACAGGGATGAAACATAAGATCTGACAAACCTGGATGAATATTTCCATGTGCAGGTAGGTTACTCCTTTTTCCAAGAAGGACAGGAACATGAATAGGCAATGAGCTCAGACGGAAACTATATATATAAGCAAAATCCTGAGAAAAGGAGACAGAGCGTACAGAAAACACAAAGCGCAAGAAACAACTCTGGTTTTACTTAAAGACCAGAATCGGCCCACTTCTTTGCTCCAAGATAAAGATTTATTTGCAGATGATTTGTTAATGTGCATCCAATGACTTTGTGAGCCGGTGAGACTTAGGGTTTTATCCGGTCATATCATGCATGCCAATGTCCATTTTAATTAGTTATTTGTCGACCTCTTCCTGCTCCAAGCAGTGGTGTGGCAGATGTGTGAATTGAATTAATTTGCTGTTATTGAAGTGAAAATAGACCATTAATGCTTTTGTAATGAGACAAAAGTCCCTCTGTGACAATAAAATACTCATGTCCCAGTTACACTGAAAAGAGGTTGCAGGAGGGTGGCAAAATGAACAGCATAAAAAAGTAAAGCAGGCAATTTGGACATGGTTAGGCTAGATAGATTAGATAGATAGATTAGATAGATTAGATAGATAGATAGATAGATAGATAATTTTGTGCAAGTTCAATAAATAATCCCATTTAAATGAATAAAACAACTCCACAATGAGAACGCAGTTGTGTGGTCTCTCCATTAAGTGTCATATAGTTCTGTCTTTGTACTGTTGATTAATAACTGATAATTTAAAACAATATCTCTCCACTGTTGTTTTATAAATGGTCCCATTGTAAGGACATTTCGGCCACTGAATGGTCAGGTGAACCGTTCTGGCTATATACAGACATGTCCATTGCTGCAAGACTCACAACAGATGGTGATTTGTTAGGCGATTGTTTTTATCTACCATATACAAGACAGAAAATCAACCCCCAGGATTTCCTCTAGAAAAATTGTGGCTACTTTCTGATTTCTCCAGTCTTTGAACAACTTAAATCCTCTCTTGATTCGGAATTTTTGGCCACAAAATGGTCATTTTGTGGATTGTTGTGTCCATGTATCACAATAAATTGTGGAAGGAAATGAGTCCTTCTCTCTAGTGAGAGGACAGGAACAGACTCCATGTAAATGTGTTTCAGTGTCCCATCTGGTGGCTGAACATAGAAATTACCTTGAATGCTTTAGAGGGAAATTAGGTTATTGTTAGATCTCTATTGATGTGCTACATGCCTAAACGTTGGTCCGCAGCTGCCTTTAAGAATTCATCACAGGATGTTGAGAAAATCAAAAGATTGCAAACTCAAAGAGGCATGTGCAGCCTAGATATGAAGCGAATTTGTCAGATGACAGAGCTCTTGGAAGTCTAAAATTGGATGTGCTTGAAAGCAAGACAAAAAAAAAAAGATGTCCTGCTGACTTCTGTCAGTTCTGTTTCATCTCGGCTCACACTAAGATGTCAAAAGAGCCACTGGACTTCTAGAGAGAGTGACACTTTTCAAATGACAGTGATTTAGATATCTTTCAGATCTAATTAGACTCCATCCCTGGTTCTATGTTCCAATTCATCTTTTTCGCCTTAATTATGCATCGACATGTATATATTTAGTAGGAATGTTCTATACAGAACTGAGCCGTCAGCCCTTTTCTTAACTATTAGGACTCTGGCTGTAAAGTTATTAGTGGCATATTTTTAGAAATTGTTCAGAGGACTGACTGGAGGACATAAAATGCTCATATTTTACAAAATATTTTCCACAATTACTCAGTTATTGATTTTAAAGGTGTATTGGATTAAAGCCTTTTTAGTTTTTATTCTACATTTTGTGTCATATTTAACTTTAAAGGATATAAAACTGCAATAAGTAAATCATAAAACATTTTCAGAATCATGTGCAAATTTATTAGAAATCAGAACTGCTGTAGGGTCATCTCCTGAAAATTCCTGCCATCCCTTCAAAATACAGCCATCACATGGCCGAAGCCTGATTGTCTTCAATCATTCATTCATTTTCAACATCCTAAAAATGATAAAACCTCATATTTCACAGGACAGCTTGTAGAAATTTTACATTAAAAGAAAAAAAAGAGCATCTTTTTAAACAGTGAAGTCAAAACGTGAACATGACACGTGAATGCAGACAGCCCTCTTTGCAGCCACCAAAGATTCTGAGATGGGAGAGGTTTACTTGGAATATTTGCCACAGTAATGTACCAACAAAGCATTTGGAATAAAAAAAATTAAATCCCTTCCAAACCACCCATAGTGCTCATATAATGGCTCACGTAGCGCTATTGTCCTCTGCATGCTCACACACTTCCTGTCAAATTAGAGGTTAGTAAGGCTGCCAGATTACCTGACAAAGATACTGGTGTAAAGGTGATGTATAGTGCTAGAAAGATACAGAATCATTGATTTCATAGGGTCTAAACCCAAAACAGATGGAAACTGGTTGGCTCTGTTACAAATTATTAGCCATTTTATGGAAAATGCAATTGCATATAATCCACATGCATGACATAACCAGGCATACATCTTTACAGTAGTGGTTTCTTGTTTGGATTAAGCCACTTCCATGAGCTACTCATATCGTGTGACAACACTGACTGGCCAAAAGAGGAAGGTTCCACTGACTTTACTCATTTTTTATCAGCAAATGATGTTCAGAAACTTGGATAAAGGCCACAGTATCCTGGTTTCCATCAGTACTCCAGCTAGCATGCGCAGGATTCTCAAAGTAACAGGTTTGTTTGTTCCACACATTACCTAGGAACCCGCAACAAAACAAGTCCAGTCATAACCAGGATGCCGATGGACGTCAACGCAGCGAGTGAATTTATCTCCGCCCTGATGGCAGCGTATTGCTCTGATTTTAGACGTAAAAAAAAAAACTAAACATCAGATGCCTTCATATCTGCTACTGTTTAGTCGCCCAAATTTGCACAGTTTCGATACTTAACCAGAGGAATTAACCTAAAACGGAAACGTTCTACTTGCCGACTAAAAGCGTGAAAACATTCCTCTTTATATAATCTTTCACTCTTTGAAAAAACTGAAGATAAACTTATCTTTATATTCCAAAAGAGAAACTGCGACCCAAAAAGTTGTTCAAAAATTGTCTCCACCTCATTTACAGCATTATCTGAGAGTGCATCAGCAACCTGTCATTAAAACACGCCGATCTGAGAAATTCACAGCCGATTCATTAGCGCGTATGATAAAAATAGCGGGAGTGAGATGTTTCTGTGCTTTCGTGAAGAGGTTAGTGCGAGTCAGTTTTCTCCCAATCACTTTTCAATAGGTCAATGAGTGCGCTAAATCCAAACTGTTCAGGCAACTGATATGAGAGTGGACTTTGTCTTTGTACAAAACACCCACCCCGTGTGGAAGGTCTGGTGTTTGCTATTGTGGAAGAGTTCCTATGGCACGCTGTCAGTCTCCTCAGCCTCCACCAGGCAGGACTGGTCTGTGTCCAACACTCGGAATGGAGGGTGGTACTCAAATGCTGTGACGATCGTGGAGCCAACATTGTGCTTCTGGTGCAAAAACCAAATCACTGCCGATATTCCCACGATGGCCACAACGCTGAGAATGACCAGGGCGGAGAGCACTGGACTGGGTTCTGAGGGGGACAAGTAACAATGCAAGGAAGGTCTCAAACTATTAATACAAACTCCAATGGGATTTATGCAGAAAAACAACAACACAAAGCTCAAAGGTTGACTTACTCCGTTCAGCTTGTTCTGAGTCTGAAAAGCAAAAATCATGGACACATGATGAAACAACCAATGAAAGATATCAGTATTTCAAATGAAATCTTTGGGATAAATTCTGAAAAAACTAAAACTAAACTAAACTTCAATATGTTGCATATAAATCACTTAAATCTTACCCTGAGCTATTTCGCAGACCACTCCGTTCTCCACTTCGTTCGAACAGCTGACATTTTCCCACTTTCCCGAGTTGCTGTGCAGAGCCACACATGTATCCACAGGCAGGAGGTCGGATGGATCAGGGCTGTATTCCCAATTTGCAAAGGTTACAGGCTTCTCACCCAACCATCTCATGACTTCACCTTAAGAGATACATCAATGAGCAGTTAGAGGATGATCTATTTTGATCAAACCAACAATCACAGTCTCTTTAGGAATGTTCTAAAGACATAAAACAATAATAGAAAAAAAAGAGTAATGTGCATCTTTTCCTTATTAGCTAAATGCCTTTAATTGTGCCTGATACTTCGGTATTCCCAGCTGTGGCTCCCATTGCTACTTTAAAAACAGCAAGAAAATGATTTGTTTTGTATTCATCAAAACAAATTAAACAGACCCAGTGTCATTTTTCCTACTAGTTACTTCTAAACAACTCTAGTTGGCAACTTATTGGCAATAAAAATAGCCAGCACGTTTCCCCAGTCCTCTGGTCACATGATACTTACTGTTTATGTCATAATACATTCCAAGCCACACGTTCACATTTCCCTTCCACACTTGTGGGCTATATTTAATGACAAAGTCATTCTCTTCAGCGCTCTGGATGGTCAGAAGCTCTATAAAAAGCATAACAAGTTTGACAACATAGTCACACACATGCTGGGAATACAGCCCATCTGTCAATCAATAACTTGTCGTGTACCAAAATGTTGGCAAAGTGATTTTGCTCTCTCAAACGTGTAGCTTTTGATTTCGTCCTCTTGTCCATGGACAAAGTGGTAACACCTGTCTCCAAAGGGCACCCAAGTACGTCCATCTGAGGGACAGTCTGAAAGAAAGAGACAAAGAGATGGAACCTTACCAACAACAGAACACAGAAGTATTTTGAGACCTTTTTTTGTTATTCAAGTCCTATCCTATAGTTTATTCTATGGCAGGTCTGTGCTTGAGTCAGATGAAGATATAACAACGTCCTTAGAAGTTTGATGCACTCGCCACAACCTGAGTACACCCAATTTACCCATATACAGTCAAAATGGAAAATCTGAACATATGCTCAACCATTTGATTGACAGTCCTACTACTCTACAATCATCTTATATGTCTAATCAAAGTACATGTTTTATTTTTATTACATGTCCCTTCTATTAAAATAGAAGGGAGTTGTAATTTGGGAATTTCCTAATTCCTAGGACTTCATATTATCCTCCTGATTCACTTGGGCCCCTGTGGTTTATCCAGGTAAAGATCAGTACTTCTACTTCACACTAAATATTTGTTAGGATTTTATAGTTTATTATTCGGGGACCAGTCAGGTTTTAGGGGTGGCCCATGACCCCCCAAGTCAGTGTTCTGGCCCCATCCACGCATTGAATAAAGTCCTAAGATTGTGAAGATTTGAGAAGCTTATGAAAAAAATCAAAAGTCAACTTTTTGAAATTTAACAGTCTTTAAAAAACAACAAAAACCGAAACGGGCAAAACTAAACCAACAATTTGCTGTTAAGTTTCAACTTGTGACCAATTTCCCTTTACAGTGTACCGCCTCTCTGAATTTTCTAGATGGTTCCTCTTATTACTTTAGCGTTCATATATATCATACATATCATATATCGTCGTTTAACCTCCTTGGCGTTGCGTTCAAGTACCTTACCAACTCTGCACTGAACACATGAACGTAACATTACCGAAGGAATTTTCTTGGTTGTGACAAATCAAAGAGGACACGGGTTTGAATATTGATGATTAGCCTAAACTTTTTATTTCGCAACGTAGAGAACATTTCATCTAAAAAAAAAGAAAAAGAAAAGGTGCGTCGTGCACGCTCCAAATCTGCACAACAACAGCGTCCACATTTAGCAAAGTTGATGAGGAAGCAACATTGCAAGCATTTACATATCTGAGTTATGTACTGACAGCTCCGGATCAGCACAAAGTTCATATCACCAAACAACAGGCCTACACTGTGTTAAAACCAAAACAAACGCGACTGTCTTTAGAAAATATCGCAATCGTTTAGCTTACCGCAGCGATTTCAAACTTACCTCCTCCGTAGCCGAAATGCAAGGCGCACAAGAAGAAAACACAGCTCAACAGCGTCCGGGAAAGGTTACTCTGCCCCCGCGGCTCCATGTCGGGATAAATCCCAGGACTAGTTTTGTCTTCTGACTGTAGCTCAACTCAAGAGTCAACGACAACATGGGCGAAATCCCACCCACTTACTACGCAGCCTAGCTTCTCACAATCATTGCCTGAATAAAAAAAAACACACAACTAAAAAAACATCATAAGGCTATTTACCTGACATTTGTTTCGTTTTTTTTTGTTAGTTTTTCTTTTTGTATTATTGCGCACTTAAATAAAGAAGGGATGCAGTTTTATGTAAAATTTCATAATGGGGATCCAGCACTGGTCTTTAAAAATTACATTTTTACACCATGCAGTAAATGATTTTCACATAGAAACCCGTAGATGGCGCTGCGCGCACAGTGTTCTGCAAACAGTTTACGGTAAGAGAAGTGTGCTCTGAAATACACAAGAGGCATGCTTAAATCTTTCTCGAGCAAAAGCTTTTATCAAATGACGCAGTCGTGCTATTTGTAGTTCAGTTGTATGTATATTCCAGTCAAAGTGAAAATTATTAGAATTCTTTCTTTAAATATGCCAAACACATTTTTTGCAGCCATGTGTAGCTTTTACTCAAGTTATAGTAATTTTTAAGGAATTAAAACGATTCAACATCATATCAAAAGTTGAAACTCAAAGGAAAAACTTGCAAGAAAGTCGCTTTTTCTGCAGCTTTTCAGCGGTCTATAAATGGAAAAAAATTTCATCTGCAGAGCATCATCCATACACTCAGGCCTGTTCTGTTTTCAGTAATATATAGGTTTAAACTATTTGTGATTTATTGGAATTTGGTACCATTTGAGATAGTCCTGCTGCTCTTACTTTCTTTCACTGGAAAATGTATGAAATTGTATTCCCTTTTGAAAAAGGATTTTACCCCCAAAAAGAACAGGGTGCAGTATCCAATCATAGTGAGAGTAACGAAAAACTGCACCTTTTGTTGAGGTCATGCAGGTAATTGCTTTATATTGCACTGTTGTCACCAAAATGTATACTCAAATATGTAGCTGCTGTGATAAAATGGTGCTGTGCTTCCTGAATAGACATCAGCGAGTAGGGAAAAGGCCGTTTCCTCTACATAAGCTGGCCAAAATGAAAGAGAATGGATGTGGGGGGTGTTGTTATTCAGGGGGGGGGGGGGTTAACTCCACTGCTTGTAGGCGCATGTGGCACAAAAACAGACAGCTGGAGAGTGAGTTTTGCTCCTCGTCTGGAGCTTGTGGCTTCCCGTAGGGTGGCACAACACTCTGCAGGATACTGCGGGGGACCCATCTGCCACGGAGAGGCCGGCTCACAGACGGCTACAAGTGTGCCCCCTTGCACCCGCCCTTCACCATACCCTTTGATATCCAAACCCACCCTTTCCCGGCCATGCATGTGGTCAATAACCATGTGACAGTGGTGACAGTGTTGATATAGTACTTACAAGGTCCTCACCCTCTGGACTGAATACTAAGCTGTCATAAATATTGTAGTCCATCTGAACAGTACAAGCCGTTTAACATCTTGCTGGAAGGAATGTGCTTGCAGTGTTTGCTTTACCATTATCAATACATGGCTGGTCTTAAGTTCACTTTTTAGACTCAAGAGGCTTAAAGACTTTGCAACTTTTTTTTTAGATATTTCATATAAATTCAACATAGGAAAATATGTACATTGGACATTTAAAATCAGGAGAGCTTCACCTTTGCAATGGGTGTCGTAATGGTGCAACCTATTCAATCTAGTGTGCTCAATATTCACCATTATGTCCTTTGAGCTTCTCTATGAAATAACCACCAAACACACAAATGACAAGAAAATTTTTTTGTTTTTACTTAAAAAAAATAAAGACAACAACATAATAAACCTCGAGAAACAATCTAATAAAGAAAAAAATTGGGCTTTAACAGTAATTACAAAACTAAAATACAGAGGAGAAATCCGTTGAACTGTACATACAAAGTTACCTTTGGTAATTGAGGCACAAAAAAAAAAAAAGAAAAAGCAACTTTCATACAGCTCTAAGAAATTTTCCTCCAGTTGTCTGTACAAAACTCTTCATAAGTTAGAACTTTTTTCATATAACTTAATGACTGTTCAATATGGTGCTAGCCTATATGAGCAGTTTTTCTGTTATGCACCTCTTCAACTCTTGACCCAGATACTATGGCACTTGGTTCAGACACCACTAGCAGCACAAACCTCACAGTGACTGTATGACTTATCAGTCTCAGGCATTACACACAAGTCTCAAGTAAAGTCACAGTGGCCCTTTATATCTGTTGGACATCCCAGCTTACTGAAGTGGAGATGCTGCTTTTCAACCCAAGATGAAAGCAATGAACATGTTTTAACGCCACTTTGTTGTTTTTGTTTACCTTAAATGCTTTGGATCCACTATTGGAATCTACTAAAAGGGGGGGGGGGGGCTACAAGTCAAGAGTGGAGACACTTTGTTGCTTCCCCTTATGTTCAGAACTGCACATCATACAAAAATAAGTTTGAGTAAAAGTAAACAGTATTCAGAGCAACCTGAAAGGAAACGGCTGTTAGTGACCAGCTCCTGAGTGTGGTATTTGGTCTGGAAGGACAGTCTGGACCTGCTAACTACACCAAATATAGAGGTGAAAGAAAACTCTGAGGTAGATAAGTGGTTTGACGTATGACCAGGTCGAATAACAAGCTCACAAGAGGACACCCTACTTAAAACCCTAGCTCAGAAGTACTATTTTTAAAACCAAATTACTCATTATTAAGCTTTTTTCTTTGACTGTCATAATCTTAACTTATGTTGCGTTTTCACTCTTTGCTGTTATAAAACTCATGTGGGGCACTTCCTGTGTGTCCACACTATATTAATATTGATAAAATCTTTAAATGTACAAAGAAAGGCACGCTGTCCAAACTGTAATGTGTTTGCTGAGACACTTAGATCCTGGTTAAAGAGAAAATTGATGCAATGTCTTCTGTGTGTTATCTCAGTCTTCGGTGAAGAAATCTACCGGTGAATGGATATCACTGCCGCCTAAAAAAACACTGCGTTTGTTTGCTTCCTAACAAAGAGTGAGGCGTCACACATTAAACACATTCAGCGAATTTTACCCCCCATCTGCTTGATGTTTTGCCCAAATTCTACAATCCAGCGCTCATTTTTCTTTCACAATCATCTGTCAGTTTTCCTGTTTTGTTATTTGGGGTAAAATGGAATATTCATCCTATCAAAAACAACAATTTGCATCATTCAAAAAGCAAAAGAGAGACCAACAAACAAAATACACAAGCCCTGCCTCATTCCCCTTCCCCATTTAATCATAGTGAACCTAGCAGACTTAAGTTTTAAAAAGGGCAAAATAAAAAAGGAAATTCAATTCCAACATCCATAAAGATGTCGGGCCTCTTGAATAATAAATACTCAATTCAATAAAAATAACCGATATCAAAATGTTTTGTCTTGAGTAGTTTTGGAGGGAACAGCACATTTAGGAAAAAAAAAAAGTTTTGTGTTATCTTTCTGAAATCCTGTTGCACCAGTCTCAACATTTGTTGTCGCTTGGTGGTGGTCTGCACAACTGTGTCACAACTATTAAGGCAAATTTTACTCAGACCGCAAGGTCAATCTGAAGTCCTAAGAGAAATCACTTTACAGCAAAAACAACACTTCACACAGCAAGCACAAAACATTTTCAAAAGGTCTGGAAAAAAAAAAGAAAAGAAAAGAAAAGGAAAAATGTTTTCTGTAAAAAAAGCAACAAATAACATTTATTACCATGCACTTTGCACTAGTCACATGATTCTTTCTTGTATCCTGTGGCAAAACCTTGTAAAAAATAAACGTTTTCTAGTATGAAAATAAACTTTTTAAAATAGAATATGAATCATTTGATGAGCTCAGGTAAATCCTCTGAAAATGATAACAAGAATAGTCTCATTTAAACATTTGGAAACCTGCCCAAAAGGTCCACCTGGTACAAAGACAAGATTTTCTTTCTTTCTTTTTTTTTTTTTTTTTTTTTTTAGAAGTTGTCCAAATGTTACCTCAGCACTATTTGTTTTGCTGGTAGGAATAGGGGGAATGACTGCCGGATGAGTCCACTTGTGACTGTGGACAATTTTCCTGCAAGACAAAGGGAGACAAGCATTATTCTTTTCCTCCGCCATTTCCAAAAAGCGTGCTTTACATTGAAACGGAGACCTAGTTTTCTCTAATGAAGCTACAATGTTGTGACTGCACATACCTCCACTGGAACAGCTGTCGTCTGCATGTGTGCATACTGTGGGATATAGGCTCCTTGCATAGCTGTGCTTGAGGCCACAAACTGCAAAAGCAGCATATGCAGGGTATATTTATATGGCAAGAAAACGTGTGAGCTAACTTCTCATCCAATGCAGTGCTTTCTCACCGTTCCTGCACCGCTTAACGAGAGGTGACCCATCTGCTGAGTGAGAGGGGGTATCATGGAAGTAGGCTGCAAGGACACAGATGGGTCCATAGCGGGCGATATCACTGCACCCTGAACAACAGAGAGAGCAGGCATGAAGAAGAGGCAAATACAGTCTGATAATGACACAAAAGATTTCTTTTCTGTTTGGATAAGGTGCATTTTATTTTAGATTTATGTCAAAACAAGAATTTGAGTAATGGTATGTTCATGTTCTTCTCCTTTATTTAGAGCTGCGTGTCATAAAATGGTTAAAATCTGTCATTACATGCACTCTAGAAGAAAAGTTTCAGTTCTGCTTTAGCCACAGAGGGAAATGTTTAGAGGAAACGAGACAGAGGGAAGAGGGAGTTGTGATGAAGACAGTGTCGACGTGCATGTGCAGAGATGTTACACTTACTGGGTGCTGCATGATGTAAGGCTGATGATGTACCCATGAAGGGTTCTGCACCTGAAACATCAACAAACACACACTGTAAACACACTTTGCACAATACTAAAGCACAAAAACTGCAAGAATATTTGCTGATATTGCTTTTTACGTGATCAAAACTGGATATTCTTCATTACGGAAAAAGATCCAAACCTGATACGTTGAAAGCGGAGAGATGTAAGGGGATATGGATGTTTGAGCCATCATCCTGCTTGAAATACTGTATGGTGGTGGAAAGAATCTGTGGACACAATTAACCCTGTGTTCATAAAACAACAAGAAAAATGAGCACAGCGGTGAAAATGCTATGTGTTAATCTAGTTTACCCATTTTGCATAGCAGCTGTACTGGGGTCATATGTGAGTGTCATTCCGGCCTGAAGGGAAAGAAGTCACAAGTTTAGCCTCCTTGCTGAAGTGTTTAGTTCCAAACAACCAAAATCTCTCATTTATATTGGGAATCGACAGCAAACATAACTACTGGTGATGCTGACTGCTGGCAACTGCGGTGAAAGAAATCTTTTTATGTAAAATCAGGGCGAAACAGACGGCTCTGGAGAGCTCATAGAGCAGCACAGCTGGAGGAAAGACTCAAGGCATTTACATGTGGTCAAATCTGCCGGCGGTGACAAAGATGGAAATAATTTCTCAAAGAACTGTTGAAAAAGTTAAACAATTACTCAAATTTGACTTTTTTGACTGAATCATTTCAGAAAATGTGCCTACAGAAATCCAGCATCTCTACGCAAAAGTAAATGCGGCTGATGTTTCTACGTCAAAGATTCAGAAAACACTGGCAGCTGTACAAAAGTGACAACAGAACCTGTTGAAACTTTGAGGAACCATTTATAAATAACTTTTCCATAAGGCTTTACGCACGCCTAAATCCTGTAGATCTCACTGGGTTTGCAAAAACGTATCATCTGCAAAGGCTGGATTCAGTTAGTGTCCGAGACTCTCACTCCATCCTGAAGCACGACTTACCAGTCTGGAGTCACCGTCCCTCGCCCAGGCGCGACCATTCTGGTTAAATTTACTCTGACTTTGTCTCTTTTTCTGCCCCCCGTCAGCAAATTTGCACAGCAGCGGTTCTGAAGCTAAGGAAAATAAAAAAAGTGGAAAGAATATAAAGTTGTCCTTAATGTAAAGCATACCACTAGAGATGCACACACATTGTTGTCTGCCATTCTTTTCTGTGACAATACATTTATGAACCACTCTGGGAACAGAGACATAATTTAGCAGCTGTGGAGCTGTAATCCCCTCCCCTTCCTAAATGAGGCAAGGCCAGCAAAGACTATTTCAGTCTAATAATCCAATTAAAAAAGCTTAGTAAGGCAAGGGAGGCCACTCAGAGCTGCTTTCTCTTAGTTTTCTTTGTCAGTGCTCAGCCACTTTGGTCTGAGTGTGTGTGAGCTCTTTAACAGCAGACTCACTGACTCCAATTGGCAGCATTAATCATCTGGCCACCCACTTCATCCCACTGATACGACTCCACCCGTTAACAGAACACAGATAATAGTCATCGTAGACAGAATCTGTTTCCTTTCACATACATATTTCATGACAACAGCTGTAACATTTTACAGCTGTGTTATTGTAGGCTTACCTTGAACACCTGCAGGGGTTTTAATAAACTTTCCATTGAAGTGAGAAATAACTGCATCACATTTTTCTGTTGACTCCATCCTGTAGTTACAGAAGAGAAAAAAAAAAAACATCAGTGAGTACAGTAAGCAGAGCAAATGGGTGCTTTCCTTAATCTCTTTCCTTTGCAGCTTAATGGAACATTTGATGCATTAAAAAATGATTGTTATCAGCCGGTGTATAGTTGCATATATGCAGCAGAGTGCACTTACATAATCTTTGCCATTTGGCTCCACACACCTACAAGATCACACCCACATACCTACCACTGATGCACAGCGACTTCTTTTTTTTGTTTTGTTTTGTCAGAGATAATCATGGCTTTAGTAAGATGTCAGGTTATACTGGTACAACTGGAACCAGCTCTCCAAGCAAAGCTCCTTCTGCCTTATTACTCACAATAAAGCTATGTTACTTTTAGAAATTAAACAAATGACACTGATGTGGGTATGAAGATATTCACAACCAGATCCACAACAGCTCCAGGAAAACAAGTTCTTTACTAAGCCTTGAACACTGTTGAAGAAGTTTGATGCAACATGTAAAAAATGTCCCGTGAAATGGTCTTGGAAAAACAGACAAGTGGCATTTACATAAGGATTGTGTTGAAATCAACATCACATTTTCCTGTTGCTTTTCCTGTCTATGCTTCTGAAAGGGAGACTGACATTTGTTTCTATTCCTGGTCCTGGCGTCACTTCTGTTGCACTGGTCTCTTCCTGTTTACTGGTGTAAAATGCCATTTCCAGCACTGAGGAAATCCAGAAAAAAAATCTTGCTGCATGAAATAGTTGCCAAAGGACGGAGGAAGCAGCCAATCATTTCAGATAGATGACACCTATTACTGGCATCTATCTGAAAATCTACTGGCATCTATTACCTTGGTATTACCGGTAATATCTGTCATATTTAAAATGCTTTTGTTTGTTTTTTAAATGTTGAAACTTGCATTTAAAATTAGAAAAGAAAAGCAAAACTTGGAAACCCAACCTTGCAAAGCCCACTCCTCTGCTGACTCCACTGGAATCCCTCAGGATCCGTGTGGATATGACCTGGCCAAAATGCTTCAACATGTTCTCCAGTTCCTGCTCATCCATGGACAAAGGTAAATTGGAGATATACAAGTTTGTGGGGTCTTGTTCTTGTTGCTGTAAAAACAAACAGACAAAAAAAAATGTTATTAGGATATAGGAAATTCTTGAAGCACACCTGGAAAACACAATAAAATTCATTTCTTTCACATTCACACATTATAAACAGATGGACGCAGATTTTGGACAGAAGACAGATTTGACTTGATCTATGCCTGGAACCAGCAAGGTATTTAGCACACTTCTCATATGGGATGTCAGTTATGAGGTTAATATGTCCCATTTATCCTAACGTGTCCTCATTTTATAGGGTTTCAGGTAAAAGAGAGTGAATGTGATAGGAAGAGATTTACATCCAGCCGACGGTGGCTTGGTGCTCTCTTCAGCTGACAGCTTACATTGTTTTAAAGACAGACATAAGACACACCTATGAGTCCCAGCGGAGCAGCCACACACCATTCATGCTCTTCACTGTCAGATACAGTGAGAAAAGTCAACATTTTACAATTAAAGGGCCACAAAAGAGTCAAAAAGAAGATTAAATGACAGGTGGAGTGAAGCTACAGAAACAAACGCTCAAAGTCAGCACATAAAAGGATGCTGTTCCGCATCTCCTGCACCTCCACGGAGGAAACGGGCGAATTGTTAAAAGAAAGGGAGCCAACCTCTTTGTTCTTTTATGCTGCCTGATCATAACTTTGCTTCAGACAGATCAAACTTTTTGTTACATTTTCAGACACAGCAGCTCATGTTTTTGAACGCTGGACAAAAACATCACAGAGGTAACATGAAGATAGGGGAGCGGGGGACTGTTATGTGGATATTTGCATCCACCTTCCTCTGAAATAGCCATGGGAGAAAGAGCGATGAAGGGTCCTTTGGGCGATAAACATAGGAAAGGGGGCTTTTTGGTAACCGTAGCTCACATTTTATAACAGCGTTTTACTTTAACAAATGCAGAGATTTATTATACACAGAGTTTTCGATTTTAAACACAAAATAATTACAGGAGAGCATGACATGAAGCCCCACAAAACCCCAGACAGGGAAACAGGGTAAGGGACTGTCGCTCCCTGTAAAATGCCATGAGGGAATACATTTTCCCCGACTAGTTTCTGTGACCATAGCAACGGCCAATTATCAACTTTGCTTCTGCTTTCAAGAAACAAGTGTAACGTCAAACATCATCGTATAGCTTTTCTCCTCAAAGCATCCTCGGATCGAGCCAGTGCCAGCTTCACAGCTGTTATGGTGAACTGAACAACCTCAGACTCAGTGAGGAAAAGACTGTTTAGAAAGATGAAATAATCTGCAACAAAGCAGACAACACTAGCTGCAGAGTACATCAGAGGCTACAACATCGGACTACAATCATTCTCAGCTGATCTGTTGCAAAATAAATAAGGCACAACAAATTCATCACGCTTGGAGACTTAAAGAAGAAGGTGCTCATTGTTCTTTTTACTAAGAAATATATTTAGAACCAGACTCGGAGAAAAGAGGTTCAGGTTTCTTTTGAAGAGGACAAATAGAAACCTCTTAGTCTAATAAAACATGCTACAAAACTACATTCCCATGCTGGATAATTTGGTACATCCAGCTGTCGATACCACCAGACTCTACACCCTCCAGAGCTCTTGGCATCACGAGACTCTCTTTGTTTACGCTGCCATGAGGGCAGGAAAATCTGCTTCAACTGGAGCACCGCCGACCCTTAATTTCCACCGTTGCAGTTTATGTCTCATTTTAAATGAGAAGACGCTTTTCGCTCAAAGAGGAAACTAGATAGATTAAATATCTCTGACCCTTATCATTCCCCTGGTGCACTTTTTAAAACTTTTGAGGCGATTGGAGCAGACTTTTTACTGAACCGGTGGTTCCCAGATATACAACTACTCGATAGCTTACATTTTCTCTCATCTTACCCCAGATAATCCCTAAAAGCCTGGGAGATATAAATGGACTAAAGATACCATTCATGTGCGACGCCCTGTGGAAACCTGGCTGCGAGCAGTGTCTGCAGGAATCATCAGGGACCTGAGAACAGTATGTGCAAGCTAGCAATACCAGCAGGGAAACATACACACAGGAGTAACACATGTTGTTTGAAAATCTACTGAAATAAGCACGTGAATAGTTTTTATTTACTATACATGCCATGACCTTATAGGAACTTTATCCCTTTTTAAATATTTTCTATTTTCTAGTGTTACATTAATAAATTATTCATTGCTGATACATTTTCTACTTTGGCTTTTATACATGATAAACCGAAGGGGCAGATTTACTAAATGCTGCGCCACTTTAAATTGAATTATCACAATTAAATATAGCAGGATTTAAATAGACTTTGAGCACAGTGAAAACAAAATGCGTTGAGAAAAAGTGAGAGAATGAGATAAATGCTAAATAGAAAAGCATCAGCTCAGCTCAGAGTGCTGCAAAAGGAGGGCGGAGGTGTTGTCGAGGCATTGACCACTGCTGTCGTTTTGCCAAAAGAAAGAAGTCACTGTGACCACACAGTTCACTAATCATCAGAGCCTAGTTTAATGTGTACACACAACTGCACCTGGCTGTTTTTGCTGCTTTTAACCTGAACACATGAGTGAACATAGAAGGATTCCTCCTATAAGCCATGCTGTTCATTGAAGAAACCTCAAATCAATAAGCTGCACCTTGTAAACGCCTGCATGATTTATGAGCAAACGGTGACATGTCAGCAACAATAAATCATTTCTGAAAATGTTTAATGCATGCAAATGTTTCAGTAAATCCATAAAATCAAATAGAGCTCCTTAGACATGAGATGAATGCACAAGTTACACAGGATGCATCCATCATGATTCAGAGTCACTGATCAGTCTACAAACCATGCACCCTGCAGTCATGGACTCCTGATTCAATGCTACATGGATTAGTTTTAAGTTGCCTGCCCAGCCACATGGAGGACAGCAGTGTTACTGGGTGACTCATATGCATGTGATATCGGGATTAGTTTGTAATGAATCCTTACCTTTGCCATCTGAGCTTGGACACCAGTGGTCTTCAGGGCAGAAACAGCCTTCTGAGCCGCAACAGGGCTGTCAAAGTCCACAAAGCCATAACCTGGGGAGACAAAATCAGACTGTTAGGACAATACTCTATATCCTGCATGGACAATGCTGTGTTGCCTCTCTGTGACTGATGGTAATGGACTTAATGCATTAAAGTGGGGCAGAGAGTGTGTTACAACTGAATTTTAAAGTATGCATATACCTCTTTATCAAATACTGTAGGGCCTAGCTGACTGCTTTTAAATGAGTGTGTCTTTGTCTGTGTGTGTGTGTGTGTGGTTGTGTGTGAGTGGAAGTATAGTAAAAAAAGAGCTGAGCATGCAGATAGCATTGGCTCAGGTCAGCTCTTTGTCCTATGGGGTACAAACAGGGTACACCTACAGTATAGCCTTTTGGCTCAGCCATGCTTGCTATATTTAACCTCTTCAAAATCAATTCGGTTGAGCGTGCCAGAGCTCTGTCAGGAAAAATTTATCATATTATTTCTTAAGTTTTGTGTAAAATTCTTGCCTTGGCCATAACATAACATCGTGGAAGATATTGACATTAGTAAGAATTATTAATTTACTTTAATTCAAAACTACATGAGTTTATTACTTAGTAAGGCCATCTCTTAGGTCTGTTCAGTGAGAGCCTTACAAAGCATCTTGTCACTAAGAGCCTTTGATTAACTGGCATCTGTGTAATCCAGAGTGTGACACAGCAATCTCTTGATCCTATCACTTCTAAAAAAAAAAAAAAAAAGGAGATCACTAAGTCCCTCTCTCATTAGGTGGCCTATCTAGACCCAAGGTCTACTAAAGCCAACCATGCCACTCAGCAGGAAGACGTCGCGTTGACCAGTGAGTTCTTCCCCGGGAAAATGCAAAGCAGTGACGCAACAACAGACGAGGGGTGTGGCTTAAAATAACATGAGCTGGGACCCAGCTTTCAGCAGACGGGTTGTCTGTTTCCTGAACTGCCCAGATCATCTGAAACCACAGAGCTGCTGAGTGGCTCGTTGGACTTCACACACTGGAAATCTGGCAATTTTAGGGAAATTCTTTAAAGATAGAAGAGAGAATGAAAAAAAAAAACAAGAAAAGCTTCACACACCTTTACACTTATTTGTAGTCTTGTCCAGGATGGCCTTTGTTGATACTATTTTGCCATACCTAATGGAGCGAGAGGAAGGAAAAGGGTAGTTAGCAGGAGTCTGCACTAGACACAGCCGGTTATAAAACATGCACACAGAGAGGATTGAGCAACAATTCATGACATCACTGCAAAAATATGAGAAACAGGAAGTGGTTTCTGTGTGGTACTGAAAACCCAACCATGTGTGCAAAACACTAATCTCAAACAGTCCCTTTTTCCTCAAGTCAAACTAAACCACTGAATCAAACAAACTTTATCAAACAAAGTCCTTCTTAGAAGATGCTGGGTCACTTTGGTGCCATCTCGGTAAAGCCCCTGCATTGTTAGAATACAACACCACCTTCTTTTTAAGATGGAAAAGAATCGAAACACACAAATTTAAAATTAGCACGCAATTATTGCTTCTATTTTATTCTCATTCTTTTTATTTGGACCTCACAAAAACATGAGTTCAAAACTTTTGTCTTATCTAGGCTGTAGTTTCAGCAGAACTGTTACAGATTAGAGGATCACCGGAAACTGCTCATGATATCATCTAAAAGAACAACTGTGTTTTTTCTTAATGGGCACACATATAAAACCCCCTCCAAGTTAGCATTCTCCCATAAAAGAGCTTCTGTGACTATGAAAGCATCAAACATGGTATGCTTTCTGCTGTATGTGCTTAGAGACTTGGTTTCCTGGCTTTATCAAACTAGTGGAGGTTTTGTATCATAATGTATGAGCAAAAACTGGGAAAACAAGAAAAAATCCGCTTGTTGAGAAAAAGAAATCCCACATGCAGAGCAGGAGTTTTTATTTTCTAATAACGATTGCATTGACTCGACAATGCATGAACTAAAATCTTAAAATTGCTAAAAAAGAAAAGAAAAAGTAAAATAATGTAAAGACTGTTGTTTTCTTTTTACCAATATCATCTGCAGAGGAAATATACAAAGGCCAATGTACCCTGCACCGACCCAAGAGGGTATTTTAGTT
Organism: Craterocephalus stercusmuscarum; assembly: GCA_037177115.1. Taxonomy (NCBI): domain Eukaryota; kingdom Metazoa; phylum Chordata; class Actinopteri; order Atheriniformes; family Atherinidae; genus Craterocephalus; species Craterocephalus stercusmuscarum. The sequence goes on along the minus strand of JBBDHI010000013.1, from coordinate 15,410,185 downwards.
AAGGATTACAGTTGATGCTAAACCGGGTGAAAGAGCATGAACTTGTGACCTTGCTGTCTTCTGAACATCTATTCTCAAATTGCACGGCGACGGCATGTTTGCTTGCAGTGCCATCAAAATGTAGGAGATTTACCTGCGCTGTGCACGGACACATAGTTACTTAACACCAATATAGATGAAATATAACATTCGCTCTTTCTAATCCTGAATGCATATGAAATAAAACTCACGTTTGCCCCAGCATTCACTTAGGAAGTGGTGACAAAAAGGCCTTTGATGTTATAGGAGTATGCATCAAAACAAGTGCAAATAACTGTGACTGCATCAAGGAAAGTTGATCGAAGCATAACAAAAGACATCCGTACATCAAGATCTCTTTTTTTTTCTTCTTTTGAACATGCATTTTAATCATAATTGCAGAAGCTGCTGATCAAAACAGTATATATAATAAATGGAATTGTGTCAACTTCACAATGGGAAAATGTTCCTTTTTTGACAGAGACAAACCCCAGAAATAAAAACAAAGGAACTCAGTAAGTCTCTGGTTTCTCTGCTGGTTATGTGTATTAAGCAAACAGTCACACAGTGTAGCCATGGGCAACTCTCCTTTGCCCACACAATACATATGAAATCTCTCCTTCCATGTTTTCTATTTGTTTTAACTCATATAAAATCCAATCCTCGCAGAACAATATAAACTGTTAATGTCACATATTTTAACTTCTTTGCTCCCCTGCATTCTTACCTGCTGATATCAATCAGTGACTTCCACTGCAAATTGAAATGAGACTGAAAAAGTCGATAGGCAATCAATAACCGACAACAATGCGAGGAAGTGTGGCACTCACGGCTGACAGAGCTTGACCAGGTCATGGTCCGTGGTTGATGGGGACAAGCCTCGGATGTAGAGGTTTGTTTTGCTGAGTTGGTCCCAGCCTCCGCTGCTACTGCCGCTGCTGTTGTTCGTGCTCGGGCTGGGTGGAGCCATGGGGTGTGACAATGGGGCAACAGGTGGCTAAAGGAAAAATAATAAACGCAACAAGTTGAATTTAAATCCTCAGGATTCATTGTGCATTCATGTAACTGACACTGCATAAAGCCTAATGTTACTACACATATTTACAGCTCTATCATCGAATATCTGCAGGGCAAAACCAATCACAACTCCATAGGCAGCATAATTGTCTACAGGGAACTGTAGGGCTGAGATTAGTGCTGCTTTTATGTCGCAATGCCTCAAAATTCAGTTTTCTCTGGAGTAGTGCTAGACTTATATATTTTTGTACTTTTTGTTTATTTACTTAAGAACAAATTTACCTTATTTAAGTATTTCTTATAAATCAACACTTGGAATAACATATTACAGAGTTTCTCCATCTCACAGCAAGGGGCAAAGTTTGAGTAACTTTCGTTAATAAAAGCCTGACATCCTTGTCCGACAGGACTTTTCCCTTCAGGGATTTGACCTCCTCTTTACTATCTGACAGTGATTATCCCCCAGCCCCCCTTCTGTAAGGAATGAATCACAAGCTGAGAGGAAGCTCATGGAATCCCAAGCATGAAGTGGTGACAGGATTAAGAAACCCAAGTCGGGACTTCAGCCAAAGGGATCTTCTCTTGTGACCAACTGGTCGACTGCCTCACATGCCTTCAGCATGAAACAAGCCTGACCACGGGCTTTTTCTTCACAATGGATTGGTAGAAAAAGCACTCACTTGCACCATCTTAACCACCTGTAAGACCATCAAAAGCAAACTGCATTTCTAAATCTTCATGTTGCATTAAAGACACATAGACTGATAAAAGGCCAAAGACAAGTTGGAAATTGCGGGTATATTTCAGCTTTTCAAATCAGAGATTTTTATTTCAATGGCTAGGAATGAATAGCAATTCATATCATGTAAACACAAATAGCTGAAGTTGCTTGATACAAGGTTTTTTGGTTTGAATTTGTGATACCTCCAGAGTTGATCAAAGATATACCTTAAATGTTACGAATAAAAACAGATTAGTTTCCACTAAATTGGAGAGAAAGAGGACAGAAATAGAATTTTTGGTCTTTCCATTACAGCAGTCATCAATGTGTCAAAAGCTTTCACATGCTTTTTTAATAACACATATCAGATAACAGAATTATTTGAAATAAACGACTGAAACATGCTCAGTTATCATTTAAGTTACTGCATGTACACACACACACACACACACAAACACACTCACACACAGAGAGAAACCTGAGTTTCATTTATCCAAATCTGGAATTTGAGGATTTTTGTCAGACTGTAAAATAATTTTCCTTTCATATAACTGCTTGACTAGGAAGATGCAAGTCTGTGTGAGACTGAGACGGGGAGAGGATGGCATCTTATCAGCCGGCTCCAGACCAGCAGAGCCCGTCATACCCTGGCCGGAAATATACAGGGTTTCCAGTAACAGGCCTCGCCCATGAAGTTCTAGCCACTGGATAACACCCGGAGCAACGCAGAGAAAATGCTCTCCTACTCATCTTCGGATAAAGGAAATTTTCAAGATCCACCTGTAACTAATACGCAGTGATTTCATGAAAGGACAGTCATTTATACTGTGAAATGGCACAGGAGATTAATTTATGGTATGTATACTAAACTTAAGGTAACCGATGACTTATTACACATATCATTTTAATGAAACAGAGGCTACACTATCTATTGGTCCAAATAATGAAAAATAACCTTTTGATTTTTACATGATGTTAATAGCGACTTCATGTGTTCATAATTCAAAATATCAAAGTATCAAATGTGATGGGATGGAGTTGCCCAACAGCCATGTTATCATATCATCAGTCTATGTTTGGTAGCCCACAAATGTACCATTATACATAAGAGCATTATACAGCGTTATAAAAAATAAAAATAAGACACCTCGCCCGTTTTACATGTCATATAGTTAGCTTATTAATCCATCACGCTGCTGCCAAGCAGACCTATTTAGCCATTTCGGCTTTGTTATTGGATGTCTTGAGACTAGTCTTTACTAGATATTTGCGTATTTACCTGTTTGCGATACGGAGTCCTTACTGGATTTCCAGTATTAGCAAAAATCATCCTCAGTCGTAACTTTTATGTTAAGTTAAAAAAGAAAATCACAAGCCACATCTAACTCCACGTATGGGTTCAAAATTGAGTGACCACAATATCCTGCTTAATCCGCTACAGTGCAAGAAAACATGTTTCTGCTCATACTTGTTGTATACATGTCCGTGTTATCGACTATCCGGTAACAGAAACCTCCATATATTGTCCCAGCTTCGGCTGCCCAGCCCCGTCTCTTTGACTGGCTGCTTCATTGACTTGCAGTCGCCGCTGCGCAGAACTGACGCTGCTGCCATGGTAGATACCATTTGGTATCGGGTGTAGGGGGGAACTGTCAAGAAAGGAACTAAAATGCATAACAATAACTATATATTTATAGCAAATGATTCTAAATAAATTTAGTTTTACTTTACTAAAAAATTGTTTATTTGAACAAGAAACCCGTTCTGCTGTCATTGTGATCAAAACACAACGCCTTAACATCGCCTCTACCTCTGCTGTTGTTTGTTTATTAAAGGACGCATACCAAACGTTCCACCGTGCCAAAGGTGGTCCTGAACGTGATAGTTTGTATATTTTTGTGTGAATAGGTGTAAGTAAAATCAAGTTTGGTGTTTAGGATTGTTACTAGCGGAACTTTTATCAATATTATGTGCAACTGTTGGGGGATAAAGAACCCAGAAAAAACTATATGTTGGATGACTTCATAATATATTTTTCCTCTCATTTCTACCAGCCAGAACATGGATACTGCTGCTTGGTAAAATTACATTAGGCTACTCTCTATGGTTACTCCTCTAAAATGAACGAAAGCCTTTCCTTTCTTTTTTTCTGAAACATTATTTTGATTGAACCCTAACCACCTCCAAACCTGCATTCTGCATCTGTAAAAATTTAAAATACATAAAACCTATGCATCTTCTTCATGAATGGTAAAGCCTGAACAGAAATTTATGAAAGGTAATAATATATTTGCTTGGTTTTCATTACATTTCTAACTTGTATCAGTGTGTATTCTTACACATTTCATAACACTGAGTATAATTTCAATAAACAATGTATGCAGAATACTGTGTTTTTCCTGAGTCTGCAAAATATGTCAGCAAAATCAGGCTACACAACATGACCGTATGAAATTATAATAAATAGAATGATTAAAAAATGAAAAGAAATATGTTCCAATTTCAACAGATAGACATCCCAAACTGACTGGGACATTGTGTACTGAGAGAGAAAAAAAATAGAATTAATTTCAATTACATTATCGTTCCAAACAAAATTCTCCTTTGCTGGGAACAGAATAATGTTGCATATTGCAAAATGCCTGGAAATAGCTATTTTATCTAGCGTGAAACCATAGGGGAAATTGAGAAAGTATGTTGTTCTGCTTGTTTGTGAAACAACCTTTTTATGAGAAGGTTTTGCAGCAGAATGAAACCTTTCTGGAAGAGTTGGTTTCTGTTATAGATTCTGTAGCCTATGACCTTCTGAATGTTAGTGATGGTTGGTTGCAGGGTTACGTGTGTGTGTGTGCATGTGTGTGTTTGATTTTATTGAGACAGGCAAGGTGGGCTATAAACCAAAAGCAATCTACCAACCAGTGACACCTTCTGATTAGAAAACCAACCTTCTTTTGACTTTATATCACCCCTAAACATTTTTGTCTTTTATATTTCTGATTTTAGTTTGGCTAGCAGTTTTGTATGAGCTGAAAATACTATCTTCTTTCACTGACTCATCAAGTTACAAATGACAATTGCTAGAGAAAATGTGAGCTGATATGTGTTATGCTCTGGATGTAAAGTGATAATGTGTTACTTTCAAATAAAAGAAGCAGTCCACTCAATTAGAACAGAGTCCGTGTAGCGAAAGATTTGGATCGATGCAATAAGTCAAGTTAAATGAAACAAAAGGTCAGCGCTTGTAGAGAAGTTCACAAGGCCAACAGAAGTCAATGGGTCAGGCATTAGAGGAAAGGGAGTGAGGCCTGATTCAGCACTCTGCTCAGGATGCTGGGGGCTGGGTGGGTCAGCATACACAGAGAGGCAATTGAACCAGCTTTTATAAAACTCTGAAAGAAAAGGTTATCTCTTATACCTACACGTGTTGCGCCAAAATAGACTTATTCACAAGAAAGCCATTTCAGTTAAAAAACAAACCATGAAATCACAAAAAGGGTCATTTAGATATGAAATGGCAGCAGGAGAACACACAGTTTAGAAGAGTGCATGTAATTCCCCTAACAGAGATCGTAATACATTGTTAGTGCGGGGTCAGATTGCACATTTATAATCGTTTCAACAAGCACAAACATGCATAGGTGCAAAAGATTACAAGATCACCAAAACAAAAAACCCTTAGACAGAGACACGCAAGTTATGCTCACATAGGCACCTTGGGTATTTCCAGAGGAAATAATCAAGTTAGGTTATTTTAAGACGTTGTGCTACTTTGCAATTTTTTTTCACTCTTCCCTGAAGTCTTGAAAACACAACAGCAATCCACTGTTAAGACAGCTCCGGGGATGCTGTAACAGTTTAGTATGTGAAGTGGCGCTGGATGTGCTGTAAATTAAGCATGATAAAACAAACAGGCAAACAAAAGAACATGAGAGTGCCATCTTGGCTTGAAGTCATTATCATTGTTTGTTCACTTGATTCCCTCTTACAAGCCATTAGCCTAGCTGGCCTGTTGGTCGTTGAGTTTGATTTAGATCAAGTGCATTGATTGTTGTATAAATGTGGTTGGTGCTCGAGTGCCACGTCACAGGATAATTTGAGACCTTTAAGAAACATGAAATCCTTAAATGTGATTTGATTACTTTCCTTATTAAATTCATAAGGAGATTCTTTGTACTGCACTTGTTTGAACCCAGGATTTTACAAAATCCTGCCTCATAATGTTAGATTCCTGGCAGGAGTACTGAAAGATGAGGTGCTATGGAAGATGTTTGAAAGTTACCTAATTCTGTATGTCTGACCATATGTTCTCCCCCCCCTCTATTTCAGTTCAGTTTTGTTTTTATAATGCTAATTCACAACAATGCCAATTTCAATTTGTAATATTTGCACATAAAGTTTGCACATATTTGATATGTAAATATGTCCAGACTGTTTCATCAATCTTGACGTTTCCTACATTTCATCATGTTACAACCAGTTCAGCCATAGAGTCATAGAGCCATAGAGAAAAAAGAGAAAAGCAAGTTAATGATACCAATAATGTAATCCGTTTATACATGGAAAATAAAAAGTAACCACAAAGTTTAATGTGTTTTATCACGATTTAATGTGACAGACCAACACAAAGTAGAACCTAATTGAAAAGTGGAAAGAAAATCATTCATGGTTTTCACAAACGTTTTACAGATAGAAAAACGTGTGGTGGGAGTTTCTATTCATTCCCCCTATACCTCCAAATGAAATCCAGAACAACCTTCAGACAACGCTTAATTAGTAAATAGGGTCCTCCTGTTTGCAATTTATTCTTAGTATAAATACAGCTGTTTTGCAAAGGCTTCAGAGGATTGTTAGGGAACACCAGTAAACAAACAGCAACATGAAGACACACGAACATGCCTGACAGATCAGCGATAAAGTTGTGGAAAAGTTTAAAGCAAGGTTTGGATGTAAGAAGAAGAAATTCTTAACAGGGTCAATACTTAGAGCACTGTTATTGTCTGAAAATTGAAAAAGTATGATACCACTGTGAATCTACCAAGACATGACCATTCACCGAAAGTGACAGGCGGAGAGCAGTAAACATATACCAGAGGTGTTCACATGAGACCAAAGTCTCATTTGGCCTAAATGCAAATTCTACATGCAAAAAAAACAAAGACACTGCATATCCAGTATGACTGTGTGTGAGCTTGTTTTTATAAAAAAGTTGGGTAAATAATTCAGTGTCGAGATGTGCAAAGCCAGCAGAGAAAATACCCCAAAATACACGCATGTGTATTGACTCAGGAGGGCTGAATGCAAATGCTTGCCAGATTTATATCTATAAAGAAAACTATGGAAACTATGTGTTACTGTCTTTCTACTTCACAAATATGCTGATTGTGTTAGCCTGTTGCAGAAAATCCCAATAAAGTTAATTGAAATCTGTGGTAGTACTGTAACATGACAAAAATTGGAAAATTTCAAGTGGTAAGAATACTTTATTTGCTCATCTTTAAGGCTATATAGTTATCTGTGTCCTTTTTAAACATAAACTTAAAAAATTTTTATTCAGAGGTCAGATATGTGACCATTTGTAATTTGTTTTATATTTGTTTATGCTTGTTTCATTTTGTTTGTAAAAGCCCTT
>JBBDHI010000013.1:15313733-15324101 GCA_037177115.1 Craterocephalus stercusmuscarum | reverse complement strand
CAGATGTATTACAATGGTTGAATTGCTCAAATATAGTGAATTCTCCTGTGTTTCAGGATTGTAGAGAAAGACATTCCCATCTCTTGTTTTACGCAGATACTCCTTATCTGCAGACAGGGATGATAAATCACACTGTAAGAACATTTGCACACATAATGCAAGATTGATATGTTGCTCAGAGGTCAATCAGTGCAGCAGACGTGATACCTGATATCCAGTACAAGCTGAAGGATTTCATTCTAATGGTGTCATTGAAGTAATCCTCGAGTGTGAAAGGCCTTTTGGTTCTTCCAGATTCTAAACACATGCAGTTTGGTTTTACTACAAACTACTAGATAACACTCTCTTACTGTAGCTCTAGACACACACATGCTCACGCATTTCTTAAATGACACCGTAAATACCCGCGTGGTTCTACAGTATCAGACAGGAATAGAAACTTGCTTGGTTTGAATTTGGGTTTTACGCTAAACTTGTGAGGCCGGACGTAACTTACTGCTGTAATAAACTGCTGGGATTGTTATTAATGTGATGACGACAGCCACCCCTACCACTCCCCACAACACCTTGCTGCAGCCCTGTGAGGAGAAAAAAACAACAACTTCCAAATCTTCAGAAATCAAACAAGCTGACGCTGCGCTGGCTACATTGGCAGCCTCCTCATGTATCCCAACGACGAGCGTCACCCTGACTGTCCGCAGCCTGAAAAACTACTTCTCTACTCTTATTACCAGTTTTGTTTTTTCCGTACTGAAGCTGATAGTAATCGATTACTGACCATGGTAATGTTGAAGTCCCCGTGAAGCTCAGTCTAATAATCCTTAGAAGCCACTGACGTGTTGGAAGTCCCCTGCAGCCTGGTGAACATACTCTCAGTGTTCATATAAAACTGAGCTCCGTCCTGCTTCAGCTTCCTACACTTCTCCCTGCATTCCTGACAGCAGTCCGACGGCGGGCGGAGATGAGATGCCTCCCTGAAGTTTGCCGCACAACTTTCCAGGGGCGCACAACTCAATGGTATTAGGAAGTGGCTTTTTTCCCCACTAAAGGGCGCAAGTCACTCCTGCAGCACACGTATGAAAACAGGAAAAGCCAGTTTTAGGTTTCAGATAAATCTACAAATTCTATCGTGTAGATTACCGGAAAGTGTTTTTTGATCAAGTTTGAATTAAAATAAATGAACTTCAACAACAAACAGTTCATGACTAATCAGCTTTATTACTTTAGGATTCATTCACCTTGGAATGCGGCTTAATCGATCAGGTGATCGATAAGAAATTCACACCAAGATGAATAAGTCAAAATCTAAAAATAGCCACACAATGGTCTCAGTAGTAGTGACTCACTGCCGGATGAGTTAAACGGAAAATCAACCGCACCTGTTTGCATACGAGTTGACAGGTGGGCTCTTAGGGGGGCTATCGCCGGCTCACTGGCTCGCATCTCATGAGAGGAGACGGGTTTAGGAGGAAAACATTACTTTTTAAATAATTTATTTGTCTCGTTCAAAAAATTGTTATATCTCACTATCCAGTTCAAGAATTACCTCTTAATAGCATTCATGATTGACAATTTTCCATAATACATACAAATGACACAAAAAAAATCAAACAGCCAACCCCCCACCAAAACAACAGAAACACAAATAATTCATTATCATTGTATCTCACACCTCATGAGTGCAATGCAGCATTACATTTAAGTGTAATGGGTACATGTTGCCTGTGCCACTTTAGGAGAGGAAGAGAAGGGCACAAACGAAAAAAGTGCTTTAATTTTTTCAGTCCTCTTGACATTCAGAAACTTTCTTCATCATCCATGCTCTGCGCCATCTGGCTGGCATGCTCGATGTAGTCAAACGCAGGGAACTTGATGGGGAGCTCATTCCATTTGGTGAAGTTGCTGTACTTTTTCCCGCCGATGTCAACCACAAAGTTTTTCACATTGAGGCAGGGGCATTCGATCCCACGGTACATCATCATCGAACCCCATTGCTGCGACAGAACATAAGAAGCTCACAGGTCAGGTCTAAGCAATAAAGCAAGGCAAGTTGTGTGACTGCAACATGGAATTAATAAGGCCTAAAGAGATGTAATTTTGCTCCCTAATACATTTGGAAGCCAAGTTGGCAACCAGAGTAAATAAATAGAGGAAAGATTAGCTCAGTTTGAGAGTTTATGTTTATGTATTTCCTTTGACTTCACACAACATATTTTACATCATCATTAAACTTATGTTCTGTTGTGTTGAAGTAGTAGGCAGAACATTGTGCATAAACTGCACCCTGCCATATATCTTATGTTCAACCCTTATTGTAAGATTCCACAAACACATCTTTCCTCTTCTTAACTATCATTACAAAAAAAATATTTTTCGATAAAAAACTGAACACACAAGTACCTGACCGCATTCTTTGCAAGCGATCACTCCATTGGTCTCATAGTCCAGAAGTCTTTCCTGAAGAGCTGTGTTTTCTCTCTGAATGAACAGTTCACTGGACACAACATGGTGTAATTAGTAATCATCAGCACTGAACACTAAAACCATATGCATATGAATTAGAATTTATACCTAAACCGAATGGTAACGTTCACTCTGTGCATATTTTCAATGATGTGGATGTCGTCTCCGGCGCAGACGAGCTTGCTGCAGTTTCTACAGCTAAACTTCACGGCAGACGGGCTCTCATTCTTCAGGGCATTCTTATTCTGATTTTTCTGTCTCACATTCTCTTCCATTATAGCCTGAATCTGAAACTCGGTGATCTAAGGGAAGGAAAAAACAAAAAAAAAGTCACATTGCAACATTGGGTTTCAGATAGAAAGACAGAAATTTTTACATTTCCTTATGTACCCGTTTGTCATAGTCTGCTCCTTTTAAGGCTTTGATTTTCTTAATGGCTTTGATCATCATGTCCTCGCGGTACTCGTTGACACACTCTTTTTCAGCCACACCCGAGTTCTTGACATCAACCACGATGTAAGTGCTATCCTCAGCTCTTCCTCTGCCTTGAGACTGCAGAAAAGAATGGGAGTAGTTTAGTGTATAGCATACTGTAGATTAAGTGAATCCTGCTGCTTAATTTTACAGATGTTCTGTTATAAGGTCGCTAGTGAACAGAGGGAATGTAAGCAAGTCATAGGAAAAGCAAGAAAAGCAAAGTTTTTGAGTTTGTTCAGATATTTGAGAAATACAACCGGCCATGTTTGACATAAATAAGAAACTGGTTGCTGATAAACCAAAGAACAAATACACAATCAAAGATTCCTGTATCCCAGCTCTGTTTTAACTCCCGTCCGCCAAAAGCCCAGTCTGCTCTGAACTGGAACAGGCTGGATGGTTGTTCTGTGTTTGAAGTGTCCCAAAATATCCACTCCGCTTTTTTTTTTAATGCAAGTGGTTTACCGAAGAGCGCTGGAAGAGAGGCCTGCCATCAATGAACATGGAAGTGATAGTCGCCTCACAATTCACCCTACTGACCTGAATCATAGCGATCTCATTGGTCACCAGGCCATATCGGATGACAAAGTTGCAGGCTGGTATGTCCAGGCCTTCCTCTGCCACTGTGGTAGCAATCAGCAGGTTGATTTTACCGCTGCCAAATTTCTTCAACACGTCCTTTTGCTCTGCCTGAACAACAGATATGAAGGAAAAAAAAAGTCTAAGTCACATACGATATGATGTGCTTAGGGAATGAGGAAAATGCAAGGCAGCTTATGTGACGTGCACTCACCGCTGTCATGGGTTTAACATCACTCTGGTCTCCTGCTCCAATCACATAGGCAGGTTTCACGCCGATGTCAGCAAACTTGGGGTTCTCCTCAATCCACTGACTTAGAGTAATTGCACTGTGACGTGTTTTGGTGAAAATGATGCCCCTGGCCTCGTCCCTGGAGCTGAACTCCTGCAGAATCCTCATCCTCAGCTTTGACAGGCTGTCGTTTTCATACTCTGGAATCTTTGCCAGCCTCTCCAGCTCTGTCTTGTTGTCTGCAGAGATTTTAAAGGACTAAGCTAAATCTTTGTGCTAATCTTTAAGTCAACAAATGCACCACTACAAGCAATACCTTCAAATAAATTGAAAAGGAATCTCTCTGTGGCAGTTATCTGGATCTTCTCATCCTCTTCTGGGGCCGTTTTCTTCTTTTTTTGCTCCTCATGGTATTTGTTCAGGTAGCTGAGCGCGTCACACATGCGGATGGTGTTGCTGAGGAGCAGGCTATCGTTGTACTGCCGAAGGTACTCGGCACAAACTCGTACCACCTGATGTTCCTCTTTGGCAGCTAATGGGTGGAAAAAAGTTCTTTTAGCCTTCGACAAATGAACCCGGTTGTATCAGTTGGACAGCAAAACGGTTAGTAAAGAAACAGAGAAAGTTACAGGCCATCTACAAAAGCAAACGTGGATCGAACATGGATAAATGGTAAAACAGCGGATAAAACATGGCGCAAGCACAAACAGTGAGATGGTAACAAACACTTTTAGAGGAAAATGGTGGAGAATCAAGCTGAAAGTGAGTCATTAGGGTAAAGTAGCGATAAGGAGATTTTGCTGTATGTGCGGTAGCTTCAGCAGCAGCAATGCAGCGCTGTAATCTGCCATTGTTGTAGCTGTTCAAGGATGAGGTGGGGCTGGGGTGTAGGGCTGTCCCCATACCAGATTTTCACTTCTGATACCAATACCGATACCGATACAGAGGGTTGAGTATCAGCTGATACCAGATACCGATAATTACATTTTGTTATGAGCAAAATATTGTGTCAAACCTCACCTAAAAACCTTAAGGTGTACCTGATAAAGTCCACAACAGAAGGTGTTAGAAAAACTGAGTCATTAATTATTAACCAATGAGTTCATTTAGAATAAATTTAAAGACTTTGTGCAACACACGGCACATTTTACATTTCTGTTGTAAGAAAAAAACAACCTGAGTAAACCCGTAGAAAATGAACTAGAGAAAACTCGTACAGGGTGTACCAAGCGTGCTGCTCTGCTCAGGTGAAAGGGCTGGTTAGAAAATCTTAATCACCTGGTATCGGCAACAGTATCAACACATTTCAATGCAGGGCGATACTTTCCGATCCGTGTTTTTTTGTTGGTATCGGCACCGATACCCGATACTGGTATTGGATTGGGACAGCCCTACTGGGGTGTCATCGGTTCAAATATGCGCACGAGTTGTAAACATGGAAGGAAAATGGTGACATTTTCAGACCCATTTTTGGGGAAAAAAAAAACCTGCTTCCATGTGACAGAAAAAAAATGCCAAGAAACTTTAGTGGAAACACCTCAACCCATCTCCATCTCCACCCTCACTGAATCCTCCAGTAGTACTCAAGCAATTATGTGAACAACTACATCTCCCCGAACAGAGATGGTCGCCTCCGCAGATGTGAGGCTAAACATTCTCAGCCGAAGTCTGTAAAGGCCCGGACCCCGTTCTACTAGTGCTGCTAAAATGAGCGGACATCTCTGCGCTCACCCAGCCGCTCTTTCTGAACGACCCACTGTTCATAAATCTGGGAGCCCAGGTCGCACGTGGGGCTCAGCTGGGCGTGTTGATGAATAGCATTCATGATTTTCTTGATCACGTCACCAAACGGATCCTTAAACACACACAAATAATAAAAGTGTTAAAAACCAACGAGGCATCGTAACAGATAATAAATCTAGAAGCATTTCCTGTGAGCCGCATCTACCTGCTTCCTGTCCTCCACCTTCAGGACAGTTTTTCTCGGCTCCTTTTTGAAATCGCCGAGGCTCATGATTTTGGAAGCGTCCAGGTTTGCACAGATCTATAGAAAAGATTCACACATTTGCAGAGTTACAAGCGGTAGACACTCCACGCTTTCTACCAGACCAACAAAGAGTTAAAAAAGCGTTGCCGGCATGTGATATATCAATGGAATAGCTTTCCAGGCCACGGCCTCTTCTGTTTGCTGCATCAGATTCCATCAGCAAATTCTTTGGACTACAAAGTTGAGGAGAGTATTTACACGCAGTATGTGCTCCTCGGCTTTCTCCATTTTTGTGGCCTTTCCAACCCCGGGCGAGGCGGTCAGGCCCAGGATCTGAGGGAGGGGCACAGGATGCTTCTGCTCCTTGATCAGCTTTTTGTTCCTATGCTTCTGTTTCAGATACCGCATCATGATGTGGTTGTAGACGCCTCCTTTCTGAGTGTGGTGGCACTCATCTATGACGATCAGTGTCAGATCTGCAAAAGGAGATGACAGAACACACCCATAATATAAACCATTATTCTTTAAGTTGACAATAACAAATTAGAACAACGAATAACATGGAGAGGTTATCACTGTTTTCGTGTTTTGATCAAATGGAAACATCAATCCCCTAATTTCTTCCTAACTTGAGACAAATCTTACAGATTTTCTACACAAAGTTCAGCCAATTTTCTGTTTGCTCATCCTGGTTTCCCCTCGCATAATGACAGCAGCTCTCTGTGACACAGATCTTTCCACACAAACCCACGCTTCTCTCGGAAGGTTTGACACAGCAGTTTAAACCGCAAAACAACATCTGGCGGTCTGAAATGTCTGCGTCCAAATGAACTTCAGATGATTTGCATTCTGCGGAAGTGTTAGCGAAGGGAGCTGCGATTATTCAAGTTTAACCTGCGCGCTAGAAATTTGCCCCTGGAGGGAAGGAGAATGCGGAGTGGCAGCTTGATGTATTGAGGGTGATAGAAGCTCTCATGTGAATTTGATCAGCCACACACTGATGGCTTGAACAGACGTGTGGCCTGAGAAGCAGGATGAAACACACGCTTTGAGGCGTTTCAACAAACAGCATATGTTCCTCCGAGGTGGCTATTCCACCTTGGACTGGTAAGTGCCAACAGGAGCGAACAGCGGAGTCGGAAGACTGACAAGATCCCGTCGGGGGAATTGCTGCTCTGAATCCTCTGGGTGGCTTTCTATTCCAGAGTGTGTCAGTGTCTGCAGCTCCAGTCCAGGACAGATTTTTAGCTAGTTTTTTTTTTTTTTTTTACGTTTATTTTTTTTTTAAATGCAGGAATATTACAACTTTTACTTCTGAATGGATATTTGATTTTCCCAGACACGTGCACATTTTAAAATAGGTTTTTAAAGATTAAATATGTTTGAAAAGAGTTTTTAAGAATATTTTTTTAGCTTAATAAAAACACGGCTGCAGAAATGGTGATAAAATTCAGTAGATATCAATAAGATAGTTTTTCAATGTTTTCATTGCTCTTTTTTGAAACGCATTTCAGGGAGATTTGATTTAAATGTTAAATATTTGTGCAAAAAAGTTAACTTTTCAACCAATTCTGACCCTGTTTTCTGTGCAGACCAAAGTTATTTCCAGTGAAAAAAATGGTTTTGGCGAATGCATAAGGCGACTGAAATGCAACACCTGTCTTCTATTAACTTTTTTTTCCTCTCATAAACGTTGAAAAAAAAATAAAAAAATCATACCCTTCAAGTGCACTCCTTCATCTTCCCCACATTTAGCCCTCTCCAAGTAGTTTTCCAGAATCTGGGCCGTGCAGATGATGATGTCATTTCTCTTCACAATGTTGGCAAAGGAGATTTTGAGCGGGGAGTCTCCGGTGACTCTTTCCACTTTATACGTGTGCTTCAGAAAGGGCAGGAACTCTTTGGAGTAATGCTGCTCCACGAGAGGAATCTGCAGGGCAGCAGAGCACATTACGCTTTCAGGATTATTTAAGGCAAAAGAAAAAGCTGCATTGTTTCTACTACTACACAGCTCCTGATGATTTAAAGGGTTTTTTTGTTTGCCACCATGTGAATACCCACTGCAGCTAAATATCCTCAGGACTTTGTTCACTTTAAGACGGGGAGTTTTCAAGTAATGAGTTGTGTAATGATGCAGGATTTTCTTGTTCCTTGTTTACAGAGGGAGTAGACAACACAGCACAGCTATTGTTCTGCTCTTTTCAGGGATGGAAAATGGCCCACTGTTGTGGTTGGAAGTCGTATATGTTCGCTGATTCAGAAGCTATTTGAAGGCATGACTACACTTTCTTTTGTAGCTCTAAAAGCTACGACCCAAAAGGAAGTTTTTTTTTCCCAGTTCAGAGCAGATCTCGCGTATCCCAAACAGCAGTGCAGGGGAATATCTAAACCTTGTGTCATGGAATTTGCGGTGGGCTGACCCACATGTGCAAAATTTACTGGGTGTTTTCCTTGGATTGAAATGAACAGAAGAGGGTTGGCATAATAGTAAAAGCCCATAAGTCAGATGCACAGGGCCCGGACTTTTTGTACCTTGTTCACCAGGACAACCACCTTCCGCGGCCTCCCCTCCTCTCTCCTGCCGTCCAGATGTTTTTTGGTAATATAAACTGCAACTCTGGTTTTACCGCTTCCGGTCGGGAGGCATATGATGATGTTTTCCCCCTCCAGGGCAGGTCTAGCGACGTCCATCTGATAATCCCTAAGAACAATTTCAGCTTTTTCTGGGCTTCTGGCCGCTGCTGCCGCGTCACTTCCATCTGCAATGTGAAACAGAGATTTAGAGACCAAACGTCTATCTGTGTCAGCAAACCGCAGTCGCACACACTGCCAGCAAGAAGATTGTTTGTCTTTGTTTGTGGTTTCAATGTAGTACGGAAATGCCAGGCAGCTTTCAGAGAGGCAAAAAGCTGAAACTTACAGTGCGCACATAAGGGAAAGCATGAGGTCAAGTTTAAACAGTGCTTTATTTTTCACTTTTTCAAGCACTGATTGTTTTCCATGTTGAGAGCAAAACAACCACAAACAAGCTGCGTGTTTATAAATAATATAGAGCGCATCAGGTCTTAGAAAGTCACTGTATTCATGCTTTCCGTACGTCCTCTGTCTTTCATATGTGCACCAGACTTTCCACGATCTATGATATCCGGATCTAAATATGCTGGAAGGCTGTGACTCCTTCACTCTGTAATGCAAATGTGTGCCCCCCTCCCCCTCCCCGCTCCTCTGTCCACTCACAGTTCTGCATTTCCTCTTTGTTATGAGTTCAAACCCCCCTGAAAGTGTTTTTCTTTCTTTGCGCAAACATCGTTTAATTTTCCTCCCAGACTCGCTGTGCCAGAGGTTAAACTGCAAAATCAAGTCAGGCAAGTAAGCAGATGCAAGTCTGTACTGATTAAGTGATATAACTACTGTACAGTGAGAAAAGTGGGGCCCCGTGAACTTTTACCACCAGATTCCAGATAATAATATCACAGGGAATGTAAAGAGTTTGTTTCAACATGAGTTCAGGAAGAAATGTAGTCAGGAATGTTTGAGGATAATTTGATACAATCCTCACACGGTAGGTTTATACTGTATGTACTCCACTCTGCCTTAAACATGGAACTTTTAGCTTTCCAACAATGTCCTGCATTATTCAAATTGATCAAATTAATTTGAATATAAAGAAATCAAATTAACGTATGTATGCCATCTTCAGCAATTTCCATCTTTGAAACAGCTGCACCTGCAAAGCTACACTTGCAGACGGTTTTGGACTGTTTGGTTACTTGCAGATGCATTTTTTTTAATATTCACACATTTAAATGAAAATCCATGACTCACCAAAGGTCAGGGACATTCAGCTTTTTGTATGATGCCCGAATGTCACTAAAATGCTCCATAAGCTTCACTGCCGAACTGAACTGGACATTCTATGAACTTTTTTAATGGACATGTACAGTATGTTCAGCGCTTAAAGATTTATCGCACAACATGCCCTCTAACAAGGTGATAAACCACAAAAACGCAAGAGGATTTTTCCGAACCATGAATTACTCGTAAATGTTCAGGTTTAGTTTGGGTTCTGTTTGTGCTTACACAGTCCTCTTCATCACACTCTTCACATATTGACAACATCAGATCAACATAGATAATTTTATGACAGCATAAACGTTTAACATTTTCTTGAAATCTTACCTAAAAGTTGAGTAACCCTTACTTTGTATGAGTGGTGTATGCTCTTCCCCCTACATCATAGTTTTCAACTAATTTTAACTGAGTTAAAAGTACAAAAAGGTGTCAAAAACTACAATCGTCTATAGTTATCTACATATTCTAAATATATCTATATATTATCTGGGTTGAAGGCTGCTTGCCATAAGAGATTGTCTTTTCAGTTTGACGTTATAAGTCTAATCTTATGGGGAAAGGAACATGTTTACACATTTCAAAGGGAACATATCATGCAAAATACACTTTTTTAAGCCCTTAAATACCTGTTTGTGTCTTTTCCGAGAATTCCGGGGTGCAGAAAAATGTAATTTATTCACTTCCGGTGCCGCGTATAGATCTTATTCTTTTTGGGTCATATTTTTCAGTCTGTTTAGTTTTCTCTACTATCTATTACGTTTTTCTATCTATTACGTCA
>JBBDHI010000013.1:15211549-15234626 GCA_037177115.1 Craterocephalus stercusmuscarum | reverse complement strand
TGGATGGATGGATGGATGGATGGATGGATAGACTCAGATTAAAAAAGCTAGAGGTGCGGCACTGATTACTGGAAGTTGCTCTTGCTATGGGGGTAAATGGTGCCATACCAATGTAACATTTATATCATTTAAATAATGAATCAGAGTAAGGAGAACTCTTAAGTTCTAAGATGATGAATATTTAAAGGATTGAGTATACAGATCATCATATTGACAAAAGAAGAATACTAATGTCTTCCTTTCGGAGTCTGATTAGAGGTTAAGCAGAATGCAAACTGCATAATTTATTTTCTTTCTTGCATTTTTGAACCCTTTGATTTGGCCTTTCTAGGGTTTGATAACTTCTTTGTCTATCCCTTTTTAAACAAAAAGTCTGGATAGGTGTGGAATACAAATGAGAGCTAATACTGCCTATTGTTTTCAAAGCCCTTCTAGAGTTTGGATTTTTAAAATATTTGCTCTTTGGCTTCCCCTACAGCTCTAGGATGGAGCACCACTGTTGTGAAATCATATCCCAGTGTGCCGTCTGCCCATGGACAGCCATCGTGGTAAAGACAAAAACACAGATGCAAACCACCAAAACTGTGGAGTGATAAAGTGAGGAAATGTACTGTAACAGGATCTGCCAAAAAAAGGCTGCACATGAAGAGTTATTTTCCAAAATGTTATAAAAGCTAATTTCTTTAAAAAAAAAGGGTTTGTCGTGCCATTCTACTGGGTCGTGAACCAACTCCCTGCTACCAATGTTTCATGCCAAATCCCTATATTTGCTTGTTCAATACATACTGGAAAATCCAGTTCCCCATACAAACCAATGTAAGGTCTACAGGTATAACATTTCATTTTTCTGAAAACTGCTAAAAATTAACTTAAAGCATTTTGGAAAAGACCTCTTCATAGTGGATTTGCTATGAGCAAACAGAAAACCAAACATGTTGAAATTTTTTATCTCTCCTCAGTAGCTATGGCTCGCTTATTATCATAAACATTACTGTAGAATTTGAATGTGGCAAAATATGTTAATACATGTGCAATATTATTAACTTTGTATATATTACAGGGTCATGTACTGCAAACAAGCTAAAGGCTACAAACAACTTTGTTGTGAATCATAAACAAACAGGCCAAACTTTTTGGAGAGAGGAACATATCTGTAATGCTTTCAGAAACTTTGTCTGACAGGGATACCTCAAACTTGAATCACCAACAAAATATGAATATACACGTTGCTGTCATAGATTTGTGCTATTTCACTTTTGGCCATGATACAGAGACCTAACATAAAAATCCAGGGTACATGAATGTGTTTTAAGTAGTTGTGATATAGGGATCAACCAAAGCTTCAACTCTTTGGGAGAAATGATCACTTATTTTATTTATTTTCATGACTACAAACCTGAACATCAGCAGCTTCAGTGCCAGATCTAAGCAAAGCAAATGTGACACAGTGAAAGCACGAAATGCCAAGCTGGAATCCAAAGATGTGAACTGTGATGTCTCAGTTCCAGGGTACTTCAGGGCACTTTCAGGTCTGGGTACAAACATAACAAAGGTCAAAGTGTTTCAAAATTATAAATAAACACAAAGTGTTAAAGGACCTCAATATTTTCTAGTGCTGCTTTAAGATGTCAAAGTTAAGAATATATTTGAACTGATATTGTTCCAGGCCCCTACATGCACAAGACCATCTCTGTAACAAATCTTCCTCTTCTTTTTCAAGGACCCTGATCCCACAGCTGACATACTTAGACTTCCTACTGTCCCTGCTGACACAGACATTGTCTGCAAGCTATTAAATTGAATGTTGTATTTAACTGGTTTGGAGCCAGGGCACAGTTACATGCTTTTGTATCATTCAAACTTCTCTCTCTGGTGGAATGTGCTTATTTTAGAGAGAGAGAGAGAGAGAGAGATAGAAGGAGGCAGAGAGAAAGTGGGAGTTGGAGCCCATGCAGGTGAGAGTATCTAACAGTGAGGAAATCAATATGATGTAAATTATTAAGAGCTCAGGAATGCGTCTGACCCCTACTGTCTTGCAGCAGGCTGGGCTCTGAAGGCTGGCAGGTGGACGCGAGCTTGGACTCTCCCTCTAACACTCATTAGTGGCTGGAAGCTGGGGCTCCTTGTGAGTAGGAAGGCAGGGATCACAGCAGGGAAGTGATGGCCCAGGCCTCTCACATCCCGGCTCAGCCTTCGCTCTGGCTTTGCCAGCCTCTCCCTGGAAGCTCATTAGTAAGTGCACTGATGCATAAGAGCTAGTCATTAGCTGGGCTTTTTTTTCCGTCTTCATCTCTCTTTCCCCCGACACCGTGTCTGATCCTGAAGACCGGTGGCAGTGCTGGTTTTAAAAGACAAGTGAAGTCCACATTACCGCAGGTGCTCCAGACTTATGGATATGAGACAGTGGTAGCCATCAGTTTTTCTTTTCTTCTTAGAGGGGGGAGGTGTGTGTGTGTGTGTGTGTGTGTGAAGGGTGGGGGGGGGTGGGGGTGTCAATTTTGAGTTTTTCAAATGGAGTCCATCCACAGCCCTTCAAACCAAAGAGTAAACATTAGCACTTGACCAAGGCTTTGGCTGCGCTCCCCTTTCTTCCTCCGCGGTTGGTTTTGATCTGGGGTATTTGCTTTTGCTGCTGGCCACGTCCCCTCAGCACCTGACGGTTGCCCAGGCTCCGAGTAAATAGGATCTGGGGCCCGGGCCTCTTCTGGGCTGATGGGTAAATAAGGTCTCTGGTGTGTGTAGCGTGCCTGGCAGCAGGGTGAGCACTGGTGTTGAGGTCCCCAGAGATCTGACAGCCCCCCCTCACACCCCACTCCTCCTAGTTTTTTTTTATATCTGGCTGCTTAATTCTGTTTCCCTCTCTCCCTTAAACTTACTCAATTCCACCTCCCAAGCCAACACACAAACACACACAAACAACCCTCCGTCTCAGCAGGGGTTCTGATTAATGTTCATTAACAGTATACTGGAACATTTATGGCTTTTGAAGCACATGTGACTGGACCCAAAGAAAAACCCGGATTAACTGTTAACTGGCAAATCAATTAAAAAATATTGGGGGGGGGAATATTTCAGGCATGCGTTGTTTAATGGTCTCGTCAACACAATATTTTATTATTCACATATTCATAAGTCTCTGCTAAGCTGGAAGTTTGCCGACAGATCTCATTAGAATTTAAAGATCCTATAATTAAAAGTGTTTGGAGATCATGCAGGATCAAGCTCTTGTCTCAGAGGAGCAGTTTGGTATTTAGTAAGTTTTTAAATGTCAGAGAGATAAATGATGATGATCGCACCTGTAATAATGTAATTACTTTTTCAGTGGTAATCTTCCAAGCCCACAAACAAATGGATTTCATATACTACTGAAAGATTAAACAATTTAACACCTGATGTCTCCATGATTTATTAAAAAATGGGCCGTTGGGGAGCTGCAAAACATAACTGTATTTATACTGTTCAACCTACATATTGTTTTCCTTGGTGCTTTCAGCTCAGCATGTGGTAATAGTGGTAGTCTAAAAAATATTAACTGTTTTGTCCCAGTTTCCCTTTCAAAATTAAAATTGTCCAGCAGCTGATGTGAATGAATGCTTTGTCGGAAGTGGATTAAAAGATCCATAAAAGTTTCCATGTTGTAGTGTCATTCAGTCAGTGTAATGACTGGTTTGCCTTTGTGAAAGTTTACTGAGTCAAATCTCTCCAGCTTAATTTGATCTGGCACTAGCCATGCTGGATCCCCCTATGCCAATTAATCCAGGTTGTAACTCAGACTCCTGCTGACCAATTCACATCCATTGTTGATAGTTTTTGGCTGCAGGAGCCTTAAACCTCCTTGTTAGAGCCAAAAACCGCAAGAATCCCACCACCTCTTTTAGCCCCATCATATTGTCTCTTGATTGCCAGCAATTAGTAAAGCAGGCAGGCTGAGAAATGACAAGATGGGGCATGGCTATTGCAATGCATGGGCGTTGTTGGCTCACACACCAGCTGAAAGCCTCAACAATGTTTGTTAACCCCAGGGGTCACCACTGATTCACTAGCTCAGACAGAAAACAAGATTTATGTAGCACAAATCAATAAACATTCAGACATTTACCATCGCACAGCACCGGTCTCGGCACTTCGCTCTGTCAGTCTAACATGACACTAATGTGTTTTTATTCCTGTTTAACCCAGCCAGTGATGAATCTGTTGGCAGACTAAGAAGGAGACAGTGAGAAGCGGGTTGCCCTTGATTAGTTGAGGAACACACGGCGACATGCAGAGGCTGATGCAGTGGCATGTCACCAAGGCAATGACCCATCAGTCTTCAAGTTTCCCGCTGGGGATTGTTTATCTGCTGTTTATTCATTGTGAGAGAAATCGGCAATTTACATCCCAGTGCCTAACAGTGTATCAAATAGACTAATGACAGTCTAGTTGAGTGTTGATCCCACTCACTGTTATATCAAGTGAATTAGAATGAATTCACTTCCTCCAGTTCACCTCACTGGGAGTATTCACCAGCCAGCCTAATGGCTTTCTTTATTCTTTATGAATAAAATTAAAATTTATCCCAGAAGGAAAGTTTAAATTTGTAGTTGGTGTTTTTTTTAAACAGAAAAAACAATAACAATTCATTTGAAGATGCAGAAAATGGTGCCTTCCTTATCCAGTCTGCTTTGATTTCATTCAGATTTCTTATAAAGCCAACACAAAAGGACACGCACCTGGCTTAAAACTCACTGCAAACAACTCCAGTGTGAATTATAGCAGAGTAGGAATCCTCTCCTTACAAGCTGGCAGGCCAATAATGTAACATTTGTTTAATGTCTTCCCCGCTTACCATGTTAAAGAGGGAAATTGGAAAGTGACATGAGTGATGGGCGGTATTCTCTGAGTACTGACCAGCAGGCACAATAGAGGAGCCGAGCCCGGTGCCAAGTGCTATTTCAGGGGCTGCATTCCAATTGATTAGGAGGCTTGTGAAACAAACGCTGGTGACAGAAACAAGAGGATGGCCCCGGCAACTGTTGGGCAGAGTGCCAGGTGTGCAGTCTTTCCTTGCAGCATCTCTCTCACCCGCTCTGTCTCTCTCATGCACACATTAGCGACACATTAACAACACCCACAATGTGACCACTGGGATAACTTAGCAGCATTAGCCCTCTGCATGTCATTACCTGCTGGACCAGCTTCGTCTTGTTTTCTTTTTAATTTCAACTTATACAGAGCTCATGAGCCAAATATCAAGAAAAAGAGAAGGAGTTTATGTTTTAAACCTCCTGAAATATAAACTATTCCCAGAAAAACATCTACTGTAACTTAGGAATTAGACCTGAGATGTACCTCGATAAAGGATTGTTTGAAGTACTTTTTCTAAGTCTTAAATGGTACAAATTTACGTGTTTTCTCCAGTGTGCTGGGATGGTAAAATGATTTTTGACCACGTATGCGCGGGGCCAGCAAAGGGCTGCATGTTTCTGTGGATATGCCCGGTTTTAGCAGCAGAAGCCTGTAAACCCAAGCTTGTCCTGATGGTGAGTCTGGATTATTGTCCTGGAAAAGGAAAGCATATGCACAATTTGCATTTTAATGAGCGATTGAGCATCATAAAATAAATTGTTATGTTCAATAGCAACTCCTACAATAAAACTCTGGCTGCAGTAATTAAATACACTATAGAAATATTTGTTTGATCGGTTTTCATCACAATTCAATTTTAATGTGCAAAGAAAGTATATTTCAAACTATTTTGAGTCTATATGATGTGTTCTTTGTCATTTCTTTAGTTTAGGTTTATCCTGTTTATCATACACTCAGCCATGTGTTGCATCTTGCTCTCTACAAATCTGCTTTGACTGGGACAAGTATGAGGAAGCCATGCAGAAAATTTATGCATGACTGACACAAAGTTCAGTAGGCCCGCGCGAAACAAAACGCTGTTCAATTAAAAGGGAAGTAATGGCATCCTATATAATAAGGGAATATCTGTGCGTACATAAACTGACAGAAAAGCATGATGGCTCATTTATGTCATGCTATGTAATTTAGTTAATGCATTTCCCCTTGCTCTTTAAAACACTTGCACATTCAAATTTGCCATCATAATCTCTATGACAGAGGACATTAATTATGTTCGCTGGCTGATCTCTGTTTCTTCGTAACATCTCTGATTAAAATTTCACACGTTGTAATGATGTGCTTCAGAGCTGTGAAGCAGTCTGTGGGTTTGAATTCCTATTCTTCGGAGCCTCCCCGTTCACTACCATACACACCCACACCCACATGTACAAAAAAGACACATGTAATCCAAATGAAAGCTGTTAAGTGCTTGAGGAGAAGCTTTATTTACATGCAAATGGCAATATATCTCGGCAACTTGTTCATTAAAATATTGTGCAAATGAGGGAACAACAAAGCAGCAACTTCTGTCCGGATATGTGGGTTCAAATTTCATATTTGAGAAGTTTAATTAAGCAATAGATTATATTTTGAAGGAACCGTTCACTTTAATGAATCCCCAGAGGCCCCAGATAAACACTGCAATACTATCAAAGCATTCATCTATTTAATGGATGTGAAAATTAGGGATGTAAATGGCTTTGAGCTTTTACTTTCATGGCTCATGGGAATATTTACCTGATAAAGCAGACACTTATGTAACCTACATTGTATTTATACTTTCATTTTTCAGAAACTACACAAATGGTAGCCTCCCATTTTCAAGGACATCTATTTAAAGCATGCTTTTAAACGGCACAACCCTCCAAATTGCTGAAAAAAAACGAGCCGTCTTTGCTTTGCTTTACAACCTAATTTCATATAAGTCTAAAAAATTGTGGATTATACATGATTACATGATTATAACATAGTTTTTTAGTTCTGACTCTTCTATCTGTGTGAGCTCTTTCTCAACTAAAGAGAAAACTGACCAGTCATTTCGGCTTTCTCAATAAGATGTTTGCCTGAGTGTGCCTCTATATTCTGCAATCCCGAAACAGTGCAGAGTCAGTGAACCCTGCTACATTCTATGATGGAGGAGTGCTACGTGCCCAACATTCACCTCTGTGAGGCCGGCTGTTGTTTATCCCTGTAATGTCCATTTTATTGGGAATCTCAGCGAGCCTTCACACTACCTGCTGTGCTCAGCAGTGTGGAGAAGCTGGGGCTAGTGGAGTGGTGGTCAGTGTCTGTCAATCACAATCACAAGGATCAGTTAGCAGCCATCAGTCTGAGGAGCCATGCCCAGATGTTGCCTGTCTTCCATCTCCACAGACTGACCTTTTTTTTTCATTATTTGTTGTTTGATCTTTCTGCCTTTATACATCTTATGTCGACTGACACTTTTGATTAGCTCATTCTGTTTGTTTGGCGTTATTCATCGTTTAGAAATATAGAAAAAAATGGCTGGGAAAAAAAAAGGGTTGGAGAAAATGCGTTTATTTTCAACCTCAAGGGAGGGTTTGTTTTTGTGTTTGGGTTGGAGTCTATAAGGGGAGGGCTGGTGTTCGGGAAGAAAGCAGTCAGAGGTGATAAGAAGGGAACACCACAATATACTGTAGCAGTTGGAAAACAAACACAAAACATTGATTTTATCATCTTTACAGACACCCAAAGCTCGCCGTGCTTGATGTTTACCTGACACGAGATAAACAGTATATTGGACCATAGACTTCTACTCTGCATTTCATTTTGCTGCCGTGCCCTCGGTATATGTATGTCTTTGACCTGTTCCCGCCCCTAATTTTCCACATCACATTCAGAGCAGACCTGCCAACGGTCAGCTTCATTACAGCCAATATCTTAAATCATCTCTCATGTGCTACCCACCAGTTTGAACCTCTGTCTCCTCTGAATCGCAGTCATTTAAATGTTCCTGCGCTGATTGTGGGTGCAGGTGGTAATACATTAAGGGACTGAGACAGCCAGTGGCACAGTGCTGAAAGACCTTTATCCATTTGCACTAAGTTTCCCCTCACATTCGGAGGCATGTCGGTCTAATTAGGCCAATGGTTTTGACTGTGGCCATATTCATATGGGACGGCTCACTTTAAGTTGTACAACAAGGTGATTCTACATCATGTATACTTCACCGGGCCAATAGATTACGACATGGTCTAGGGAATTTCAAGAAAAAATTGTACATTAATGAAAGCAGAGAATGGCTGCGGAGAGGAATTGTGACAGGGTTATTGCTCTTTTACTTTCCGTCCTTTAAGTAAAGAAGCCTCCGATCTCTTGAGAGGTAGAAATTTCTGGGCGGCAAAACACAGCTTTGTTGATTTATGTGGGGGAATAAATTGAAAAAAGAAAAAACTAATTTATAGTTCAGAACACATCAATTCTATCAGATAAAGACACATTTTTTTACAGTGCTGTTGTCAAATCAATGGATTTGATTCAGTTTGTATAAAACAGCTTGTATCTGTGTTTGAACCACACCGAGTTCTCAGTATGTCTCTGTCTCTCAATGATGAGCTCTTCAAGCAGGTAAAAGCTTCAGAAAGCCCTCGGTCCATTTCCATTCTAGCTTCCAGCCGTGTGAGTGGTGTGACAGCCTCTTGGGGCAAAGGGATTATTGAGATCAACCCTCCCCCAGCTCTATGCCTCTGGCCCAGCCAGCCGCACCAGTCCAGTCAGTTCCTCCAGGCCCCCCCTTGGTGCCTTACAGAGCAGCCCACCAGGCGCACAGAGAGCAAAGAGGCACCAGGGACCCCTCTAATTGTCCATGCTTTGGGCAGCTCTCTGGCAAGCCAGCATGAAGAAGGCCCCCAGTCCCAAGGCTGTCCCACTGCTCCCCACTCAGCTCTCACTCAGAGATTCTGAGGACGATGTAATATCTGCTTTGAGGCTTTACATTTCCGTCCCACAGTACAGCTGGAAATTCTGAATGTTGTAGAAATTCTCCGTGAAACACGGCTCCTGCTAGTGTACAAGAACATCCACAATGTGGCCAGGCTAGTCGGAGTCAAAGCTAGATTTCTCTCTTTCTTTCTTTCTTTCTTTCTTTCTTTCTTTCTTTCTTTCTTTCTTTCTTTCTTTCTTTCTTTCTTTGCTAGAAATTTGTGTACTAACATAAATACTACTGAAAACACGAGCAATAGTAACAATCCTCTTACTATTGATAATTAGCCATCCTTTATTGGAATTAACGTAGCAATACTGTTGCAGAAATATCTAATGTTGCATTTGTGCACATGCATTTATGCTTTGTGTCGCCTATATAACTTATATGGAATAAAATGCATTCACAAACAACAAGATATACACTTTTTCAGCTCAATGTGTGTTTTTTCTTGGAGGACGTGTTATCAAAGGAAACTGCTGTTAACCCAACAGTAAGAAGAGGAGAAATTGTGGAGGCCATGGCTGCTGGGAACTGGATGAGGACTGACAAGGCCACCCATACAAAGGAAGGGGCAGCCGCTAGTCAACCAGCTGGGGGAGGGGAGGCACATGAATGTGTACAGCCACAGTCATAAAAGCATAATTACTTTGATACATGTTCAGTGTTAGTGTTTCTTTACCATTTAAATATACAGTCTTTATCCATGTTAGAGTATAATTACACACAACTTTCTTCATATAATAACACCTCAGTGATATTACCTCATCATGCTGTCCTGAGAGGAGCACATGATGCAAGTTTAACGAAATAGAATTCAAGATAATTATCTTCGAGCCAAGCATGTCATTCTGAAAACTGACCAAACACGACAATTATTTTGTTTGTTTTAACAGCTCATTAGCAACATGAACATTGCAGAATATCCTCTGCCACTTAATTAAAATGATCTCATCATCTGCAGTTCCCTTTACCCTTTCAATCTATGGTTTAAAAATCATCTTGTAGCTGACTGTTCCTGTCTAAAAAAAAAAAAATGGATCTAGTGTTGTGATGTTGTTAAAGCTGAATACCTGCGATAGTTTTAATCCATACCTTAATCATTCTTTTTATACATTTTCCAAATGCTTTTAAAAGTGGCGAGTGCATATGTTTTTTAACGTTATCGACTTTATCTGAAAATGTAAATAAAACCCCAGGGCTAAACATGACTAAATGTGCTTGTGTTATATTGTGCAACTACTGAGAAAGTTATGAGCTCAGTAAATAGATAGTTAAGCATGCTGCTCATGCCAATAACAGCCATACAGGGGATAGCTAGACAATAGCCTCTAACTGGACTGTGACAAGGTAATTATCGTGTGCACATAATAAAATTCTCTTTACATAGGTCACTTGGAAAGTGTAATTTAAAAAGCATTATAGATTATTTTTTATTGAAGCAATTAAAGCAAAAAGTAATTAAGTGAGGAGGTAAAAAGAGTGTTGGTCAACAGTATTTGTTTTGAGAGAGATTTTTCAGCCTCGCCTATTTAATGCACCCTTTACAGAGCAGACAGTTTTATTTACAGTCTCCAATTTTATGACATTAAACCAGTTTTCTCCCTTTTGGCCATAAAAACCCCCACATTAATAATGCCAAAAACTGAGCAGTATTTAATGAAATCATTATCATAAGTGATAACTTGGAGTGAATTTTAGATCTGAATTATCATCTTCCACTATGTACTAAATTAATGAATCTTTACTATTCATACTAGTGGTTTATAATTATGTTAAATTGGCTGTCTTATCAGCAGTCAAAGACTTGGGATTATCAGCGTCTTGACTGTGTGGACTGTGCCAAATTCCTTGTGGATATACGGCTGCTGCTTGCACAAAGAAAGACAGAGAGATAATATTGGGAGGTTAAACTCCACAATTTTCTCTTAAAAGATGTAAGGAGAGCTTTTGCACAAATGCACTCCTGCTTTATGAGGGAAATCAGACTGACAGGACTGAGGGGCATTAACATCCACTTGACTCCCAGTGCAACTGATTTTACGAGCCAACACATACATGGAGCTGACACATCAACACTGTTGATCTCTGCAATTGTGTCAGGTGACTGAATTCAGATGATATGTTAATGGGAAGGGGAAATACATTGCCCTCGTTAGAATGTGGGCCGCTTGAATTTCTAAAAAACGTATTACTATTCAGCTTGCATATTTCTGAGAATAACACTAATAATCTAATTGTCAGGCTGGATAAAAATGCTTCATTTTAATGCGGTGAGGTCAAAGATAAATTAGTTTAAAAAGAGGGAACCTATATTTATTCTATAATCAAATAAATGTAAGCGAAATTGAGTAATTCATTCACGTGTTTTTCAAACTGAAAAATCTTTTTTTATTTTTAAATAAATAAATTTACAGAAAAGCTGCACCTGTTATGTTACACTGCAAAACTCTGTTTGTGTGGGTTGTGTGTGAAGTAGATGAGGAGATGCTCCACACATACTACTGCTGCAGCTCATCTCTTTTATCCACCTCCAGGTCATAGACAAGCCGGATGTCATTTATAGAAATGAAACTATAGCAATCTATCACATATACAATAAACCCCATCAATGGTCTTTAATTATCTTGCTGCAAAAATGAAATTAAAGTATTATTAGTCAGACTTTTTTAAAGATGTGATGATATTTTAAAGCGGATAGTTGTTTCTAACTTTACATGTAACACTTTGGACTTATTGTGATATGATGCAAAACGTTGTGATATCCTTTTGTTCCATCTCTTGTCATTGGGAATGCGAACAGCAGAGGGCAGCTTGAATACATAAATACAAACTAGAAGGGCACATCCCTCAGTCATCAAAGGCATACACTCGTTTACATCCTGAGCTCTCAGCACACACCTCAGCCCCTGTCTGACAGCTGGATGGAGAGACTGTGATCAGCATTAGCCGTATCACAGCTCCACACTGGGGACCGGGGTGGAAGTGGGGACTAAAGGAATTATGGAGTGACGGGTAATTGACCAGCGTTGGCCAAGTAGCAGGAAGTGTTTTGAAAGTCTCTTGTCAATTTGCGAGAGCCATAAAATCTGGAGTTCTCTGCGTGTTCCATCTCTCTGCCTCACTCTCACCTGCAGGTTGCCAAGTTTCAGCAGTTGCTGCTGAAGAGCAAACCTCAAAGAAAAAACACAACACAGCGCTTCTTTTATTGTTAAACCTGTGTTCAGCCATTGTCTGCCCTCCCTCCTGAGCGCCATCTCTCCCCCTTTCTCTTTCTGTCTGACCCCCTTCTCTCTCACTGCGGCGCAAGATGAATCTGCCAGCATGTGCCCATGCTCTTCATCACTGTCAGGTGCCCCATGGTGGTCCTCCTCCTCTTTCTCAAACTGGGCACCAACCGCTGGCTGGAATTATTCCTCACCTCCAAAACTCTCCCCACTGTTTCTAAATAAATGTGGCTGTAGTAACCGAGGAATGTTGCTCATCCATCTTCACCGTGCGCTGTGTGGACTGTGCAGTGTTTACTGAAGTAGACAGACTGTCTAATAAGCCACACAGTACAATCCGTGTAAAGACACTAAGTGTGGACTCTGTATTGGTTTTCTTTAATTGGTTTAGAGTGGACATTTTTTATGCTGCAATTTAAGAAAAGCTTGTTTGTTTGTTAGTGTCAGCAGCTGATTTTCTGGCAATTTCATTACAAATCACAGAGAATCATGCCCAGCAGAGGCCAAGTTTGCAAACCAGTTTTTCCACATTGTCGCAGCTCATTAGCAGATGTTTAGCTGTATATACGGAACTCATTAAAAGGGCAGAAACAGTAATAATGATGTTAAATTTGTTACTAAAGCACAAAAGATTGCACTCATAATACCCCACTGCTGTGTGGTTTAACTCAATCTTTAAAGACCCCTACACATGCGGTATCATGCTGCATATCTTCCCTTTGTGTTGGTTATCAGCAGATAATTAAAGAGGATACGATAATGTATTTTCTTTGAGGTAATTAAGCTCTTCCACTTGACAGATGCTGTCCTTACTGTCCCCTGTTTCATGCAGATATGATTTCACTTCCAATCTACTGCACTCGAATGCCTTTGTGAAAATACAATTAAGTTTTCAGGGAATACGGACAGCAGAAAGTTAAACTATTTCTTATAAAAGGAAAACTCAAATAAGGAAACCATCTGCCATTCATTTTTTAAAAACAGTTAAATCAAATGACCTGCAGTGGAAGACCCTTGGTTGATCTCTCGTGGAACACATCCACCAGGATTCGTTTCCCGCTCCCGAACGAATCGTATTCCTCAACACAAATGCACATATTAAGTTCCCCTCAAGTTCAAGTTTAAATGGTTTTGTAATTAACAAGTAAGCCAAGCTTTAAAATGTCACATTTATTGTATTTTCATATCTCTGAAATTCAGTCCTGAAACAGAATGATGTGTGTTTTATAGCAGTTATGATAAGAGGCTTACACAGTCAAAATCTCAATATAGATCATTTGACAAACGTCTTTGGTGGCCGCTCGTTAAATTGGTTTCACCCTCATATTTGGGCCTTATTTAAAAGATATCTTTGAATAATGGTAAGCTGTTTAGCTCCTCTGAAAAGAGGAGGGTGAAGCAAATGAACTCCATTTCAGTCTGTTTTGTTTAATCTATAACGTAGGTTTTCTGCAGTCTTTTCTCCCAGAGTTTATAGCCGCTATATTCCAGGACAGATTAATTCAGTTTAGGCACACCTAGCGAGAATTTAAGGCTGTCTAATACTCTGTTGCATATCAAGGACACAGGAACATATTATCTGATCATTCCTTGCATTCATTATATTAATGAATCAAATATGAATAAGTGTTCCTCTTCACAAAAGTTCATTACCATAAGCATTAATATTAATGCCATTATGTGGCAATGCTGAACTAAAATGTCTAATGACATGTTTCAATATGCTGGTGTTGAAAAATAAGAGGCAAGATAAAACATTATTACTCCTTTTACTGAAAATATCTATTTTTTTTCATTCAAGTTGTTTCGATAATTGTAGAAATCTGCTATGTGGTGCATGTAACCAATTATAATTAAACGTTTGCTGTCTGTCACCGAGCTCAAATCAGGTAGGATTAAAAATTCATTTGCAGCTCTGTAAAATCACGGGTTTGAAATAATGCAACTGAAAGAGACTGAAAGCGACGAGACACACGTATACACAAGAAAGAGAACCTATATGTTAACATGATGGTGAGAGTGATTAGATATTATTTATCTTTTGCTTTTTTCATCGGGGAGAACAGGAAACAGGGTGTGCTTTATGAAGAAAACTAAATATTATGGCTTATATCTGAACAATACGCTCCAAATGTTTTCAAAAGCTGTTCTGTGGCCACTTTTTTTTTTTCGGTATCAAATGCACCAACAAGCTGGTTGTATTTTACCCCCGCTGAAATGTTGGCTGTCAACAGCGTTCCCATCAAAAGTAGCGGTACCATCCAGTGCCTAGAGCGTCTGGCTCTGTCCTCCTTTTTTTCAACCAGACCATGTCTCTGGCAGCTGCACGCATGCACACTGGCCGAGGTCAAAGCTGTCACTTCAGAGGGCACTGTCAAATCTCAGCCAACGCAGGATGATGTGGGAGTGCTCCCTACAATCACCCAGATGTTTCCAATCAGCTGGACTTCTCCTATCCTCCACACCTGCTTTCTGGGCTGAGTGTGGAGTGTCACAATCTCCCACTGGAAACCCTTTATGAAAGTGAAAGGAAAAATATTAAAAGATTTAGATATTTGCATTTTCTCCCCAGCTAGTCAGTTATGTTCTTACAGTAGCATGTTTTTTTTTTTTTTAGATAAATAGAAACAAAATCAACGTATAAAAGCAGATTTTTGGGTCACTGTTCGGCTGATTTTGAGCATGTTGGGCTTCAATTTCATGATTTCCAGGAAATTAGTAAAAATAATAATGTATGGGGTTGTATGTTTGTGGGCTGTGTGAGTTACTGTATATGTGCATAAGCTTGTTTTTCTAAACTTTTTCATTTATTGAACCATTTCCCTTCCCAGCATGTTGAGTATCAATCAGTGACAGAAGATTTGCCTTCATTTTGAAGACATTTTTAGCCCGACTAATAATTAACTTAAAAAATATCATTGTTGTGTCGCGCAATTAGTGTATGTATTCGCAGTCTGAAGTTTGTGGAAGGTGAGCCAAAATAAAGTCAAAAAACAATGTGAAAAATATAGGAAATACCTGTTTACAATTTCTATTTTAATAAGAGAAAAATATCAGGATAAAGTTGTACATTCTTCACAGAGACTTTATCGTTTGGTCACCAGATAATGCAAACCAGCAAATATGCAAGCAAACGGTTGGATTTTGAACATTGTAATTTTTAAAACATTGAAAAAATAAAATCTAAATTTGATTGTAAATCCTGATGAAGAGGTCAGGGATCTCAGACCTATTGTGACCGTCCTGCAGGTTTTATTTACTTCCCTGCTTTGACACACAGGATTCAAAATCATCTTTTAGTTATGTGCAGAGCTTGACCAGATGCTCAATACATTTTATGTGAATGAAGTGTGCTGGAGCAGGGAAACATCTAAAACATGCAACTCGGGGTGATTGGGGTGTGTAACCTACTCAACAGTCCAAATGGACAACTTAAAACTAAAAAGCTAAAAGGCTCATCACAGATCAATTTTTCATAATATCAAATTGCTGCTTTATTTTGAGTCCTCCGTATCATTTTGATTTCACATTGTAAATATTCCAAAAAATATTTACAATTCAAACAAGGAACTAAGGAAAATTAGGCTTCTAAATTGTTTGTAATGAATGAACCTGAGTTGTGCTTTATGTAATGTAATTAATGGATAATTGGAGGTAACAGGGCGCAAACATCACACTCAGTATATGTAGGTGGTAGAGGGCGTGGTAGCTTGACTCTAACAAGTTTATTCAACAATGCATGCATGTAAAGAAGACAAACTATTCCTATTACATTAAATGCTTGGTAACAATGCTAATTAAACATAAAGCTTAATATTGCTCTCTAAATGGCCCCTTTCATTTTACAACTGTCTGTTTTTGTTCCGCAAAAAGCAAGTGCATTAAATGTGATGGATAGTATTATTTAATTCCAGGTTCTTGTACCTCAAGGAGCAAAAATGAATCATTCTTGACTTCACACCAGCCCAACAGTGAGGTGAGGCGTGCCTCGCCCATGCAATGCAAATTACCACAATTTGGAACATTATATTCAGTGGAGGACCATTGCTAAATGGTCAGACAAGCTAGTCACAGATATTAAAATAAATTATGTCTAATTTGAATTTTAGTCATGCTACATTAACTAATAGAAAGTTATTAACATTTCAAAAGACAAAAAAAAAAAAAAAGCTTTTTTCCGCAAAATTAACAGTGGCTGAGCTGACCTGTAAGCCATGCAGTCTGATCGCTGTAATGACAGTGTAATGGCATATTTACATTAAAATCTTGCCTGCTAATATGGGATTCAAAATGGGAAGCTCAGTCAAGGATTATTTAGTCTGGCCTGCTGGCCTCTCGATGAACGTTTCTTTCTTAACTTCATACAAAGCAGAAACTTCTCATTTCATGACTATTTATGGGGCTGGTCTCTGTGGTTTGCTTTCCCGCTCATCACCCTAATATTCTCTTTAGTTCCAACCTTTTATCTTTCATCTCCTCTCTCTTTTCCCTCCTTGGTCTTTAAAGGCAATTATCATTTCACTTCAGAGATGTCAAAATCCTGCACTTCAGTTGTATCTGGAGGAGCTTCGTTAGGATGAGTGGAATTCTTCGCTGACAAAGATGAGCAGCCCCTCTCCCACCATCCGTGAACCTCTGATATTGCAGTCTTTGAAACAAGAGAAATTCTTTGCATTTTAAATATTCCTAATTCATTTCCCCCTACTTTGATATCCCTCAAGAAACTGCTGTGCTATTTCAAGATAGAAGATGTGAGTGCAGAAGTGATAGGATCAGAGTGGTGGAAAGGTTTTAGGTTTAAGCTTTAATTGGTGTGAAAGCAGTAATGGAATGAATTTCTTGTAATGTGGAATATATTTTGGCTGAGAATTAGCCGAAGCTGCTTGACTGGTTGAATTTCAGCTGCACCAGCTGAAGTATCAATGTATTGTAACTAATGATTAAACTGGAGATATATGTGTGTGTGTGTGTGTGGATTGATGGGAAAGCTGTATTGGGGAGAATCTGCACAGAATCTTCAGTTAGAATACCTTTTCAGATTTTTTTTTCAGATAACATGTACCATCTTGTTATTCACTCTACCCAACAAACCTTAACACAAACTGTTTTCTGTGATACTTTGCTTCATCCACACATCTGTTCTGCACAGCGGTCATTCGCCGTGTTAAACACCAACATTTACAGCATTTATTACAATCACATACTATACTGTAACATATTCACATGCTCAAAGAAACAGGAAAACATTGTCAGAAAAGTCAGAGAAAACCTATAAATGACATTTATATTTATTCTTTTTCAATCCTTTACAACAAATAACAGACAATACAATCTCAACACATAGCAGTGCCACAATTTAGGGATCAACCATTGAAATACCAATCTATCTATAAGCAGTTTTTCTATGTAGAGGAGCAGCCATAAAGATTACTTTACTGTATCTGTTTGGTTTCAAGAAGTTTCATTAATGCTGCAAAAAAAGCAAAAGGACTCTGGAAAAATATCTGGAGTACATGTTGGTCATGTTGCAGGGGAATTTTGCCGGTGAGTGCACTAGCTGAGCATCACACAGTTAGAACTCGGGTGGATAATATATGTGAGATGAATAAAGCTGCGTCTCCACACAGTCAGGAGGATGTTGTCATCATTTGTCATTATTTGCCATGGGCGGCTGTGGCTCAGTTATTGCCTAAGAACCAGGACGTCAGCGGTTCAATTCCACTCAAAAGGTAAAGTCAAAGTGTCCTTGGGCAAAACACGGAACCCTACCTTGCCTCCCGATGTGCCTATCAGGGGTGTGGATGTGTATGAATGTTAGTTACTAGAACCAAGTATGTATCAATATAGCTGCTGGGTGAATGGGACATCTAGTGTTAAAGCGCTTTGACTGGTCATGTGACTAGAAAAGCGCTCTACAAGTACAGTTAAACTTTAAGTCTTTACTTATCTTTAGCACCATGGACCAAAAAAGCCATTATGTTCTGCCACAAAATCAAATCATTCATTGTATCAATCATTCTATTATATATTCTATTTCTGCTAATTTACCTTGACTGTATAAATCAGTTCTGCTCAAGATAAATAAAAATTTAGTCATTACTAAAAACCAGTAGTTTTTTAAGTTACATTAAAATGTTACTGAAAAGGTTCTTTGTTCTGAGTCGTCCTCGCACCGCCTGGCTGCCTTTTAGAAATAAATCTATCATCGCAATAAAAAGACTCCACGTGACTGTTGGCTGTAGTTACTGGACTCTGACATCCTGCAGGTTGGAGGAGGTGATATGTATTTAAAAATGCTAAATGACATCTAATGTTTAGCGTTACTGCTTGTTTCTCAGACCCGGGGTGGACCTGACCATCTGCTCTCCTGGTCAGATGGTACGATGCTTTTGGCAGTGCTCAGAGCTATTTCGTTGGCCTGCATCTCAAAGGACACCCAGTATTATCAGATTTCTTTCTCCTAGAAAAACTGAGAGTGGCACTGTGAGAATAACAATACGCTTAGAGGGAAGGGAAAGGGATGGGGGGATGAAATAAGTAGAATGCAGGGAGTGGGACAACGATAACAACAAGTTGTCTTGCTAGCAGCCAGAAACAGTCATATTACGGATGGAATCACTTCAGAAACGTGTGGAATTAATACCCTAATGAAGCTTCCAGTGGCTATTGGGTGTGTGTAATGTGGCTCCGGGGATCTGGGATAGATGTCCAAAAGCTTTAGGTCCTTATTTGTGCACAGTCACCTCAGCGGTTGCTTTTATTAGGGTAACATTAAAGGAAAAGGGAGAATGCCAGGGATAGATAACACTTTATTACACTGGTTTCCAGGGAGCCATGCTCTACCTGTCACAAGCGAACAAAGCATGCTGTTTTAGTTCATTTTACAGCTAAATATCTCGGCTACAAATGTTTCTGTCTGTGGAACAACATTTGGGCTATTATCACTGAAATGTTCCAGCGCTGCCTGGAGATAAGTTATTTGGTGTAACATTTCAAACAGCGAGAAAGGATTTTTTTTTTTTTTTTGCGGAGACAGCTGTGAAGATGAATTTCATTCACATTTTTCATTCACATTAATATACTCAATTTCTCTCTTTTCCCCACCTCTTTTCACTCTCCAGTTCTTTTGACAAGCCAATTGCATGCCTTTTTTTTTTCTTATCTCCTTACATTTTCAAGGAGCGGATTGCTTGCCACTGTCACTGGGCTTTGGTCAAGAATTCATTTTTAGTGGGTCAAATGTTTCAGAATGTCATCTTTGACAGGAACCAACCAGCACAATGAACACATGGAAAGACACGGCCTGCTGATTTCTTTTTTTTTTTTTCAATCACTGCATACACTTAAAGCACAGAGACCATGCAGTACACAAAGCACAGACACAAACTGTCCACGTCAAAATCAATATTGAATTAAAATACTCCCCACTCATGAATAAAAAAAAAACAGAAAAAGAAAAAAAATGAATTATGGTAAGGGGCTACTGGAGCTGCAGGACTCTACAGTCAGCTAATGAAGGTTATGTTGCATGGCAGAATTCAGTAATTGCAACGCACAAGTGAGGTATTAGACAGGATGTAGCTAATGGAAAACAATCACATTTAACATGGCTCCTTGGTTCTAGCTGTTCAATAAGTGAGCAGCAGGCTGGCTCTCAGCAAACAGGAGGCGGCGGCAGGGGGAGGTGGGTTCACACAGCACAGGGTTTTAATGTGATCGGACTATAACAGACAATCTATTTACAGTGTGCTCTGGGGAGCTAATAAACAAATGTTGAGTAATTTCAGCCAGCAGTAATTACCCTTGCAGCTGACAAGGAGAGTGTGATACTCTCTCCTTCACCTCCGGCTCAGTCCAGGAGGCTCTTCGGCGCTCGGTCCTCTTCTGCTCATAGATGTGGCTCCAGGCCAGCAGTCAAACATGCAGGATCATTTACAGTACAATGCTTCTCTCTGGGCACCAGGGTGTCAGATTCTCCACGCCATTATTCTGTTTTGGTTGTGTGATAGCCACACAGCAAAAAAAAAAAAAAAAAAAAATTATATTTCAAAGCTGAGAATACATTTTGGAGATTCAGATTCTCCAAATTCGAGATACAAATACCTAAGGCTGCAGCTGTTTCCATATACCCCATTTGAACACAAACTAATGTTACCAGCCTCGAATATCAACACACGATTTCTGTAAAACTCCTCACCTCCTTTAGCCACATGTGTATATATGCACTAAAAACCAAGCAGCTGAGGAAAAGAACAAATAGAGGGTTTTCAAAAGGAAACAAATTAGTTTTCAGCTTATAGGCATGAAGGCCAAATGCATCTTTATCCTGTGAGTTCAGATGTTACCTCTGACCTATGGTGAAATAGATTTTTATGCATAATATGTATTGATCATTGTTCCCTTGTCTGATGGAGAAAACTGCATGCAATCAGGAAGAGATAATCATTATGGAATAATCATTAATGGACCTTGTGTCCATCAGCATAGAAAAGATAATCTGTTGTGCACGACTACTCGTACAGTTTTCAATTCCTATGTCTTTTTTACAGATGAATCATTGCAGGTGTTAGTACATTGTCACATAGATTTAATGTGTAATTTTCCTGTTGCAGTCCTCTTACGGCTTTTTGTGAGCAATGTGTTCCACACTGATATATTTTTCTGTTCAAATCACAGCGCATTAGCCCTCGCTGCCTGCTCTTCCTGACCAATATGGCACAAACAACGGCACATATCAGATTCCAGCATTCTCTTCAGAATAATAAGAAGGGAGTGGAGCGGTGACATGCGAGGTCCAGTTTTGAGGGACTGACAGACGGATAGTGAGCCAGCCTGTCCCTTATCCTCAGACAGGCAGATGTCCCCTCTCCCTGCGTGGCCGGCTGCTGACCAGGGGAGAGCCAGGCGGCTACTGAAATGAAGAAACTTGAGAGTTCCTCAGGGGGTGAACTGGTCATTTGATGTCCAGCACAAGGGCAGGGTGTGATGCTGAATGAGCTGAGGGAGAGAAGCAGCCTCTGCAGTCTGTTACAAAGGCCTGGTCTGAAGGGTGGGGAAGGAGGGAAAAATACTGAGCACAGTCAGACCATTATTATATTTCATCTATTTTGTCAGAGAAAGTGGGCGCAGAGTACATCCAGAAATGTGTAATCTATAGTATTTAATAACTTACAATTCATATCTGAATTATCATTATCATCTATACAGATATACAAAACTGTAGCTTTTTTTTGGTTTCTCTTCCTTTGTTATGACCACAAATGACTAACTTGCTGCACAAAGGGGGAGTAATACTGACACAATGTACAACTCAAGTCCCGCTGAAATATGTGAAGTGCACAGTGGAGCCATGGCATATTTCTTACCTGGCCCAGGTTCAGTCTTGCAGGCAGCAAAGAGCCCT
Organism: Craterocephalus stercusmuscarum; assembly: GCA_037177115.1. Lineage (NCBI taxonomy): Eukaryota > Metazoa > Chordata > Actinopteri > Atheriniformes > Atherinidae > Craterocephalus > Craterocephalus stercusmuscarum. Next base: position 15,213,166 of record JBBDHI010000013.1, on the reverse strand, counting down.
TTGAAGGCTACAGAGAGGAGATGAGAGGAAGCGCTACCTGCAGAGGGATCAACTATGCCAAAGTGCCAGCACCACAGTGCTGTAATTAATCGCTAGCAATGGCACCCTCAGTCCTGCTGCCCGGCTCGACTACTCCCTCATGACAAAACCTGCGGTCAGGAGATGTTAGGCAACATTAACTGACAGTATCATTACCATTTTTTGTTGGAAGGGGGGGGCATATGGAGGTGTCTCGGGGCGGGTCTGTATATAGGACCATTGTGGGGGCTCAGGTTAGGAGAGCGACAGTGCATTAGCAATAGCTACGTACCTTTCATCTTGGAGGAGATTTGGAGAGGTTTCAGACCACAGAGACTTCTTAATTCTCACTAATTCATTTGCGTTCCAGATTCACTGGGCCAGGGATAACCTGAGAATGATAATGAACTCGCAAGGGGAGTGCATGGTCCCTTGCCTTTGAATGTGCTCAGAATAGATTCAGATAATCTTTCCTTGTGAATCTTTCTGCTGGAGAAGAATCTTATTAGGAGTGACTGCTTGTCATCAAATGCTCACCAAGCTAGGATGTTTAGCTGGTCGACATAAAGACCCATGAGAAAATATATTAGTGCTTTTCAATTTTAAAGTTTTATTCTAAAATGGATATTTATTTGCAAGCTGCGTGATCCACAATCAATAGATTCTATCAACCGCCTTGTATGAAAGTTTTTTTTTCCCACCTTGGACAGCTTCATCTACAGTATTATCATTACAAATTAGGTGGTAGGCTATTTACATGTGCGGATCACAATGTCACATATTCAATACCACACACAGGCCACCTGGCCTCTATGGTAGAGGCAAAGAAATTTCACTGAAATATATTTACTGTCAGTTTGTTTAAAAGCAAAGAAGACATCCATTAGAAGTAAAACTCATTCGTGCACCAGCACTCAACATTCACAACCAAACTGTGCTCGTCCTTTGCAGTCAGACTGCAATGAGAACTGAAACAATTTTCTATATGCTTCTTTATAGCAGGCTGACAGTGAATAGAGAGATTTTCCAGAGATTTATAGGTCTGTGGAGTTCTGAGGGATAGATTGCAAACTCTTGTGGAAAAAAAAAGAGAGGGAAAGCTGCCTTACTTTAGGGCTGGTCTCATTTTTGGTCAAACAGAAGTGAGCTTAATTTGTGCGTCTGCCTGGGGAATATCAAAGGAAAAAAAGCTTTGAGTGACGCCAAGCTTGAGCTCCCTGATGTTAGTGAGATGAATGAAAGCGGGGTCTGCAGGCTACGGGCCTTCTCACAGTCTCACATTAACAAAAGTCTTTTAAGTTCTCATCAGGGTGATTGTGTAGAATTCAGCAAGATGTGAGATAGTGTTTCAAGAGAGAGACCGTCTTGATTCTGATCAAGATCTTTGGACATATGTAATAACTATGAATGAAGTTATTGCTGTGGTTCAACACAGAATGTGACAGCAGGTGTATAGAAACGAAGTGAAAGCAAAGGCACTTGCATTTATGTCCACTATAAATATATTGCCTAGTCTTACACTTGTTACGACCCAGTTGTGTCTAGGGCAGAGGGGTCGTCAACATAAGAGAAAGAAAAAGGAATTGTGTAAAATAATGA
>JBBDHI010000013.1:15147959-15159979 GCA_037177115.1 Craterocephalus stercusmuscarum | reverse complement strand
CCCCCCCCCCCCCCCCCCCCCCCCCCCCCCCCCCCCCCCCCCCCCCCCCCCCCCCCCCCCCCCCCCCCCAAAAACCAAAACCCCCCCCCCCCAGATCCGAACTTGTGACTGGGGTTCAGACGTGTGTTTTTCCGATCTCCCCCCCCCCCCCCCGAATCAAGTGTGGCAAAGTTGTTGTATCTTAATTGAATAGCAATCTTTGGAGCTCGGAGGGTGAAGGACAATAGTGGCAGGGCCTGTTTGGCTTAATGCCAGTGACCGATGCAAAGCCGGACTCGGCTCGCAGCAGCAGGCGGAGCCCATGCAGAAGTCCGCATCAGGAGAGACAGCCTCTGCTGCTTTGATGGATCTGTCATAACTGCCAGTGTCTGCCCTCAGCTGGAGTTCAGGTATTCACCACCAATAACACGTTACTATCCCAGATTAGGCTCTCAGTGCACCTCTCCCTGTATGCCCCCTTTCCTGACATGTAGCATCCAGAAAGCTTATTAGTGATCTGTTAAAATTGATGATCACTCTTTTTTAACCTAAAGAAACCCTTTACTGTACCTAAGTACTCGCAAGTCTTAGGACATGGACCCATTCAGTCCACTGACATCATGTTGTTAGTTTTACTGAAGCAGATTACTGTACAATTAAATGACAAAACATGCACAAAGATCCAGACATAAAAAGCGAGTAAGGCGTGATTTTCTCCAGCTGTATGCTTTCTATATTGAAGCACATCTGCTTATTTAAGCCAGTGATGCCAAGGTCATTCAATTAATGCCTCTCCCTTTTTATCAGCTTCACTAGCTCCACAGAAACGGAGTGCCTCTTTGCCCATCACACTTAAGTGCTTTTGTGCCCAAGTAAAAGCCCTCTATGATCACAGGGTCTTTTTTTGTTCTGGCTGATGAACATGGAATGAATAATTGGATATCAAAACAAAATTTAAAACCTCCTTTTGTGCAAAGTGTTTACAATTACAATTGTTATGTCCTACTACTTTAACAGCTCGGTGAAAAAATGACCTAACAATAAAATGTATGATTTTTTTATGCCTTTATGGTCGGATTTAATTAAAAATGCTTTCTGTTTTATTTGTTGTTACTTGGTCCTAATTGCTTCCCTTTGGAAGAACTTGAGTTCAGACATGGATATTAGAGATGGATGCATTGATGCTTTGGAGTTGATACTTTGATACCAGCCAGTCAAAGTATCGGATTTGAATCTTTTTTAATCTTGAGATTCCACTCTTTTCAATTCTGAGTTTTAGGCAGTAATACTGCATGTGAAGGCCAGCCACAGTGTGTATGTTCTGTGTCACATGATTATTGCAGCCTATCAAATGTCCCAATGATGCTGCTGCTATCAGTGATGAAGTTTAGTTTGATATTTACTGGTTAAGGCTGTTGCATATTATGTTTCTTTTATATTCATCATATTACTGTTAAATCCTATATTTCATTATGTTCTATTAAGTAAATGCGAATAATCCTATATAAATCTTTAGTTTAATTATTTTATCAGTTCAAAAATGTGTGTTTTTGAGTTTTATTTGAATTTCATAGTGCCCTTGCAATCAATATTGATATTAATGAAAAAGTACCATAACCTAATGGTATCATATCGACAGGAAAAAAATTAGGCATCACCCATCCCTAATTGATATTTGTATTTGAAGTATGCACCTGCAAAGCTCTATCAAGCCAACATTACACACATGACAGTGGTCTTCCATGATGTAGGCATAATTTCATAATTGAACTTTAAGCACAGGCAGTATGCATACATGTAATTTTAGGTAATTGCAATTTGAAGTTATTATCAATAAACATGAGACATTTTACTCAGTTAAAAGCATACACTACACCTTTAGAATAAATCAAACATGGAAAAATCCATTTAACGTTTACTGTAAATCCTCCAAGTACCTTTTATTCAAATGTCTTTTGTGTAAGAATTCTAATTCTTCTCTTTTTCTCAAAGAATTACTGATACAGTCCCATCCCACAAACTGTAACAGCAAAGAACATTTGAGCACATAGTTCCATGTGCTTCTAATCCAAAATCATGGAGCAAGTACAGCAAAAAAAATGATATTACAGGGACACATTAGCATAGTGTCCAACCTAATTCACAGAAGTTCAGTACAATAAAGACAAATGTGAGAGAAGCAGCTGCTTGTGAAACACAATGCCTGGGGTTTGATTCATTTTGCAAGGCAATGCTTTTCCAAACAGCTTCAAGACTTCCTGATCGGCTGTAATCCCCAGCTTTCACACATAAGTCATTGAGAGCGATGGAGTCCCCCTCTGTTTACTCACTCCAACCCAAATGATCTTTCACAAGTAGACCACTTCAGATGTGAAATGGAATTTGCCAGGGTGTTCTATCCCAAGTCTATTTCTCTGTACGGTTTACCAATTCCCAAACAAGGTTCAGTCGCTCACAGATAATGTCTGCGAGGATTGAGCCTGGCTTCTCTGCTGTTTTAATGGCCCACGGGAAAACGTGTTTGAGCTGCAAAGGGGGGGTTCTTCTTAAGCACACACACAGAACAGAATTTAATTTTTGTATCGCACATGTTCATTGGTCATTAGAGGATGTTTATAATAGTGTATATAATATGATTTTATATAATGGTAGTTAACAACGACATGTGTTGCTATATTTGCTAAACAATAAAGAGGGTGATATATTACAAACAGTGGTTTTGTTGCTTATTAGGATTTAATATAAAATATAAAACCTTTACAAACGGAATATGTGCTTTGTCAGTTGTGCACTTATGTTTTAGAGTTTAAAGCGCGCAACTGATGGTCTTATCTTTGCAGTGGTTGACAGTGTTAGTGTGCTACATAGTTATGATAAATGGTTGTTTTAGGAGGGCTGCATTTACTTTGTGGAGTCATTATGAGAATATTATGTATGAGAAAACAGTCATTAATATTCATTATAATTGCAATCTACTGAGCTGAATGCTGATGGAGGGCGTTCGGTTGCCAGCACTGGCCTGTCTTTCCTAATGCATCTCTCACTGCATTTGTACAGCAATCAATGTAGGTGTTTAAGAAGGTTTCTGTAACGCAATCTGACTTTTAATCAGTAAGCCCATAAAACCCTTGTGGGAAGCATAAATTAAGATACAATAGTCACAACAGTGAATTGATTTTGTCAAAATATAAATTCAGAAAACCTCAGAATATGGCATTCTGTCTATCATTTTCACTTTCATAGAATTCAGTACATTAACTGCCTGGTGGTTTCCAGTGGATGCAGTGTTCCTCTTCCAGGGCTCCAATTTTGTTTGAATGTGGTAATTGGAGCAATGCTGAAGCTGGGAGCACTGATACGTTTCCCAGCCTATCTGTGAATGAGCCTGGCCATGGAAGGGAAAGGTCAGGCCCTGGACTTGCCTTTCTTCCCCAGGGCCCTGAGCAGCAGGGGCCGGAGAACACCACAAACAATTAAACATGTTGCTTCTCAGGGTAGAGGAGACTGCTGTTGGTTAGAGAAGTTTTTTTTTTTTTTTTTACTTTTCTTTTTTTTTTTTTTACCTCAGTGGGTTGTTGTTGGTCACTCTTCAGAGCAATAATCTGCAGGTCTGAGCAATCAATACAACCACGACAGCTTCAGCTTCCATTAGCGCAGGCGTCTCTTGAGTGCCTGTGCATGAGCAGAGGAGCACAGAATAGGCATCAGCAGACACATAGACAGACAAACATATATTCAAGCTCATGCTCAGCATCACCCACTCACACATGTACATGCAGTGACACATGGAGACCAACACAGCGAATACAATTACCAATACTACATGTTACAGATCAATATCAAACACACAAACTCATTGTAAATCCATACTGTTTCTTTCATTAATACACACATAAGTCACATTACTATGTCATCATTTCATTTAAATTGTTTTCAGAATTTACAAAGTGCTGATAAATTACAAGAGAACACCATTGCTGCAATGCAGTATCAACCCTTTCTACATACAGTAAGCTGTGATTAATGTCATCAACAAGTTCTCTAAATGGAATGACATAATATGTCTGTTTTATGATGTGACACTGCTGAAGTTGAGGTTTGGTAGATTTTAACAACATAACAGTACACCCTGACTTTCTTCTTCTCTGTCATAATTCCTGCCCACTAGAGGCTTTGCCATTGATCATAAAAATATGTTGTCTTGGGGCACAGACTGAAATAACTTATGCTGTCATTTTCTTGGGAGGCCAGTCTAGTTTTTATGGTAATGTTTAGGCTCAAAGCACTTGGTACAGGGAGGGACTGCGGTCTTGGTTAAATTCAGAGAAAAACGAACTAGTTTACTGTATTTTTTAAAGCAAATCCTACAAAAAGCATAGTCTCATTAACCAACTGACTTTTAGTCTTTCTATGTGCAGAATATTAAAGTTTGATCTGGATCAACAACCTTCCTTGGACAGCACAGTCTGTGTTGGAAACAATTTATTATGCCACTATACATAAACCACAGCCATATTTCCCATAACGCAAACTAGTTCAAATTGAATTGATCTGAATCCCAATCTGAAACAGGGGCTATTTAGTACTATAGGTATAAAGAATAAATAGCTTAACCTCTTCCTTGGTGTGGTCTAGTGTTGTTGGTTCCAGGCAAAATCTCTTGGCAAGAAGCTTCATTTTTATATTCAGCTGGGTCTGAGTTTGATTCCAGGAGTATACACTTTGCACCAACACACCTGAAAGCAACTGAGGTAAGCCTTTGCTTTGAGTTTGATCTTATTCTTGCTTACTGGATAACTCAGTATAGTCACTGGCAAAAGAGGCAAGACACACGATATGATTTAGCAGAAGAGCCTATGGACAGTTCTTTTTTTCAGTTCATTTGATATTTAGCATAGCTTTTTCTGATTTTAATCACCTGAATGCCTCTGAGTGAAAAAGAGGAAAACTCTCCACCCACTAATTCCAGATTTGAAAATGTTTCATTTTTCTTCATGGGAGTTTCATTTGAATGTTAATTTGTTTTGTTTTTTTGTGTTGAAGCTCTTGTACTTGACCAACACCAGAACTACCAACCATTTCGTCTCACTTTCAGATTTTACTTTGCTTTCAGCATATTATTTAGATGGTACATTTTCATTTTGTTGTGTTACATTTGGATATATTATGGGTAATTTTTGATTGCAAAGTGTAGTTTGATTTACCGTTTCTCATTACCAATAGATGATCTTGTGTTATTGGTCAGGTTTGGTTTGTTCCAAATCTTAAGGGGCTTCTTCATTATTTACATCATGTACTGTAGAAGGGTGGTTTAATCTGTAAGACATACCTCTCCCTTATCCTCCTTGGTAGTACCGTCTAGTATCACACTGTATTCTCTTTGGTCCCTTGGATCTTATTTATACCCCAAAATCCTAAAATGTAAGTGAACTACTAAACTGCCATTGACTTACTTGATCTGCACAGCTCAAACTATTTATTTTATTTAAAATTTAAATTCAGACGTAGCATTTGGTTGCAGTTAATTCTGGATACAGTATATAAAACGACCAATGTAACCACTTTTTTAGTGTGTGTGTGTTGTTGATTAAGTTTCCTAACACATCATTTTAAATGCACAATACTCAATAATTCCATAAATTTTTTGCCAGCTCTTGTTCAAACATGTATTTCCTATGGTCAGTCTTCTCATGGAATGATGTGAAACAGACATGAAATAAAAATAACTGTGCTGATGGACACCAATTATGGACCATTAATACCCACTAATGTTATTAATAGGGAGCTTTTTGTTTAAACTTTTTTTGTATTTAGCAGATGGATGCATTGATACCATGGGTGCATTTTTGGACTCCAAAAAAAAAAGAGATTTCACATATAGCTAGTTAAAATCTTAAGAAGATAACAACCTACACCACATTGCATTTGAAATAGAAATTACACTTGGACTTCTACATATTTGTAAAAGTGGTCCCTAAAATGACAGCAGTATTTCATAATGAACATATTATAACATCCCAAGATAGATCTAGAAATGACTAAGGATTGACAAGAAGTCATAACAGAGGAACCTCTGCAAACAACATAAGGAGGATGCTGCGAGTTACATGGTGCTCATGTGTTCTACTTGAATTGCAGATAATAACAAAGCAATCATATAAACCTCCGAGGCAGTCTGTGCACTGGGGAGCGTCTATCTGCGAGCTTTGCCTTGCTTTCCAGCAAGCAGAGTGATGGACTCAACAAGTGGAACACAACTGGCATGTTTCCATCAAGATGTGGCCTTCATGAAGGCAATGTAGCAGAAGCATTACAATTAAGCAAACAAAGAGACACCTTGCTAAATACTTTCTAGTGAAAAGTCATGACATATAGTGGTATGTTTTCAATTATTCCTCAGAGTGAAAGGCCTTAATTGGATCCCCTGGTTATTATGCGTCTTACTATTCAAAGCTCTATGGTACCTGTCATAATACTTTCTACAAAGTTTTATATAAAGATGCCGGCTACAAAGCTATGATTAAAACAGCTAAGGATGAAGAAGATGAACCACACAATGATGTGTTTTAAAAGTAGACCATTTTAAGACAAGAGCAAAAAAAAGCGTTCAATGAAACATTCTCTTTTTCATTTCACAGTACTACTTTCTTGTTTTGTTCTTAACTTTTTGAGCACTGCATACCCATGGTGACAAAAAGCAGAAATAATTTACAGGAAAGTCTCAACAGCCAATGGTGGGAGAGCAATTCTGTGTGTGAAAACACTTGAGGTTGGTTTAAAAGAGACCTTCTTTTCTTTTACATTCTTATCATCTCTCGCTTTATCAGTGGGCTCACAATAAGCTGCTGAATAGCCCTGTGGGAAGGTGATTCACAATCTGGGTACCAGAAAGGTATGAAACTTTCTAAATGCAGAAAAAATGATGATTTCCATCATGTTCTGAGTGTATTAATCCAAACCAAAAGAACATAACCATGTCTTCCAAAGAAATCAGCTATTTTCTGATAAAGTGCTTGTTTGTCCTTTCCTGTAGCTAATTCTACTGCCTCACAAGAAACTACAAAGTCAACTGATGTGAATGTACAAACAGATATACATCTTTGGATTTGTCTATCTTGTTGTGATTTGAGTCAATTCTTTATTTGCTTTTCACATGTTTTGTGAGATATCTGTGTGTATGTGCATTAGAGAGAGAGAGAGAGAGACGTGTGCAGTCACTGCTCTCAGCAGGTTGAATTTCTCTTAATTGTTCTGTGACCTTTCTATATACCCTTCGCAATTAGCTGATGAGTTTGTCTGCACTTGTCAGTATCATGGGGTTGTAATCAACACAAACAAAACGAGTCTGTTCAGAAGAGGTTCTAGCTTGGCATTGAAGGACCCTTACCTCACTTCATTTTATTAATTACAAAACATTAATCAAATGGTGAAAAATTTTTTTACCCACTTGGAGTATGCCAGAAGTATGGCGAGAATCATTTAAATTAACCCTAGTTATTATAAGATTGTCATCCTGTAATTATTTTTCTCCATGAATGTCTCATAACAGCGGTCACCTTTTATTTATTAACCTCAAGAAGAACGTCTTTCATTCTTTGACAGTTTTGTAGCTAAATGATTTGGTTGGTAGGGAATCTATGGAGGGACAAAGTGTCCAAAAACCCTCTTCAGAAGCAGCAATATGAGGCTCTTTTCTTCAGATTCCAGATAAATAGTGACTAAAGTGAACCTTTGTATAAAGAACTTTTACCATCTTTTTGTATGTTTCTGCCAAGATTTTTGTCTTGTTCTGAAGCTACAGTATTTGCTCGGGTCAAGGTGCTGTAAGTAACAAGGATTTTATTTAAAAAAACAACAACAGAAAAAACACAGTAACATCCAAACCAGGTCTCACATCATCTGTTAAAGCTGCAATGATCATCTGCCTAAAACTTTCTGAAAAACTAAAAACAAAAAGCACAGATTTATACCAAAGCGATATCTGTTGATCATATCATATGACCCATGCACTGGGTGGGTGGTGCCGTATTTCGCTGCAGACACCCCTTTTCACTTGTGTTTCCTTTGTTTCCTCTTTTGCTCCTCTATATCCATCTTTTCGCAGCTCTTGTGAGCACATCGGTCAATTATAGTGTGTGGATAAGAGGACAATAAAAAACTGGCTGTCATTCCGAAGATGAATTCCTTCCTCTTATTTTTTCTGTTTACAACATTCAGGTTCTTATTAGTAAAACTGGAACTTGCACACAAATGAAATTATTTACTGCTTTTACACCGACTAGTGCACAGATGTAGCCACTATGTAACAGTTGTCAAGTCATGTTATTTCCATAATTTACTTTTTTTTCTTTGTGTAAACATCTACATCCTGTGGTGTTTTTTTTAAAAGATATACTCTGACTTGTTGAACATGAGGGCAGAGCATACATTTGAATGCTTTCTTAGCACAAGCAGTAACATATTAATAAGCCCTTCACTAGGAGAAGGGCCTTTTCAAAATTCAGCTGACTTCTCTCAATTTTATTTTTTACTTTATATGAAAAAAAAACAATCCATGATCATTTAAAGAGAAACATTTTTTGATCAAAATTACATTATGAAATCTCTCACTTTCACACCATTTACATGATTTTTTTCCTGTATTTATCTTTATTCTCTCTTTAAGTCATTATAAGCTTGGTGCGTCTTCTAGTATTTTCTAGATTCGTAAGGATATTGCTACCACTTCATCTGCAATCACTAGACACAAAAAGAGCATTAAAATCTTGCAGCTGGAACACATCAATGAAAATCATACGATGATTGTGCAATGACACACTGCAGCATTACTTAACATCCCCACAAATTAAATAATCTTCGTTTTGTGTCTTTTTCACAATGTACCGTGACACTGAAATCAAGAGAGTGAAGGCCCTGGAAGACATACAAACCATAGTCTCCTCTGTGAAAATACTTAATCTGTGTGCATCCAGGTATGTGGCTTGTGTCACACATCTAAACGTTTTCATCGACATACACACTTTTCAAGGAAAAAAAAAACATTTCAGTCCTCTATCAGCTCATTCTGTGTCCAGTGTTGCTGTGCTTTATATCTCGATAATGCTCCAAAACAGAGATGAAGACTAAAAGTAAAGAGAGTAACAAACAGGTCTTTACATCACTATAAGCAATCAGTTCAGCGAAATACTGAGAGTTTAGCAGAACACTTTGCTGAAGAGTTTCTCTCAGAGAAACTCCTTTTTAACGCCGTATTCATATAGATGCTACAGGCTAATAAAGGTAGAGAGATGATTATTAACATGCCACATTGTCATCGCGGAGACTCGCTGTTCTCCCACCACCTCAGCTGTGATACTTATTTAAAGCTGCAATTATCAGAAGATTAACAAGTTCATGCTGCTACGACAGGATGCTGTGAGAATGATTTTTGGTTCCAGCAGCACTTGGCAGTTCGCCACAGCTGAAGGTGACAGAAATCTTGCCGATCTTGCACAACATTGACGGGGGACGGACGAAGTTGGGTGGGTGGAGCTTGTGAAACTGAAAGTCATTGCTGTTCGGGCTTCCACCCTGCCCTCGCTGCCCCAGTCCGCCGGATCAGCTTTACTCAGCAGATTCCTCTCCGGTGGGAAACAGAGAAGGCAGCAGGCGGCTGAGAGCTGTCTAACCTAACACATGGCTAGAGCTTCCACTGTCCTCATGCTAATTATTGATCAGATGATTAAGGCAGATGAAGAGTTTTTTTTTTTTTAATTGAGCGCTGTGATTGTGCATCTCTGAGTCGTCTGCAGAGACCTGCCAAAAGATCAATACTTTCAATCAAGCAAGAGAGCTCTTCTGTCAGTCATGATGAGTAAGGTGATTACAATTGAGTCTTAAGACAATGAAGAACTTCATGGGGCTTCCTCTGGCACACTTGGACTCCTCGATGGGACTGTAATGAAGTCAGACCTGCTAAACAGGCCTTTTAAATCACTTCAGCTAAGATCCTGAGAGACTGGCTCAGCTCCGGTGCTGTCAAACTCAGCAGCTCTCCACTGTTTCTTATACAGTGTGCACATGTGACCAGATTAGTACTTTTCTGTCACATGCCTGGATGGGATCTGCTTTAATCTGTCAATCCAATTTCCATGGTGCTGTCTGACTTGTATTCCTTTATTCAATGTCCTTTTTTCTGATTTGTGATTCAGCTTGTGTGTGTTCAAATATGCCAATATGTTGTGTCCCAAACAAAAGCACTGAATACCACAGAGCAGTTTTAAGTGTCTATCTCTATTTTTTTTGTTAAGGAAGATACTTATCATTTTAGAGGAGACACATTATTTTTCTGCTTTGAAGGAAAATCAAATATTTCAATTTGCAAATAATATTAAAATGAACTAACTTTATGAACTTTGAATATAATCAAAGTAATTATGTTTTGTTCTCTTAAACAGCATTCATTGCAGACCTGAAAAATATTGACTATTCTGTAATTTTGTGAGAATTACTGTACTTTATCTTAGTAGCCCCTAACTAGCTGGTTTGGTTAATTTTGTTTCCTTTAATTCAGTTCAGTTTTAGGGTGGAAAATGTGTGCCGTGGCCTTTTTGTGTCGAGTTTTCATGTTCTTCCTCAATCTGTGTGGGTGTTTTTTTTTAGGAATGTAAATGCTCCAGCTCCAAAAAATAACGAAGTGGTCACAGGAAATTAATCAGTTAATGTGGAAAAATCACAGCACTTCATGAGTGTAAATAATGATTGTTATTTTGAGTGCTGCTTTTATGAACAAGAGCTCCAGTGAGGCACAAGTGTTGGTGAAAACAGTGCTGTTGTTTGAAAGCTTTTTTAGGTTATTATTTTTCGGTAAAACCTAATTCCAGTCACCAACTAGAAAATGGTAGTTTTGTTGTGTTTTCTTACATTTTTCTTTTTTCCCCCCTTGTTGTTCATATGAATTATGAATATCTACCTGCAGTCGACAGTGGTCAGAGTTACTGCAGTTTTTGCTGCTCCAGGTGGGGAAAAGGAAGAGCTTGTTTCTGTAATTCAAATAATTTAAACCTAAAAAAAAAATTTAGCAGTTTGTGTGAGAAAAGGGCAGTCAAAATATATAGAATGAAACACAACAATCATAGTGAGGTTAGGGAAACAAAGTGACAAAGTGAACATTTGTTCCATGGAAAACGGACACAGTTTCAAAATCTGCAATTTCGTGTCAAATAGCTATGAAATGGACAAAGATTGCTATGGTCCAAAGTGTGCTCTGCTATGACCTTGTTCTGAGTAGCCTAGCTTTTAGCTCACATGTCAGAATTCCTCCCTGGTTCTCCAAACTCAGAACGCTCTACAGTCAACTGAAGCTCAGAAGTTATTCACACAACCCCACTTCAAAAAAAGGAAACCCCTTAAATAAATACCCTTCAAGTTTTAAAACACAAATAAACACACCCACACCTCCCACACAAGCCCATGGGAAGCTGCTGCATCAGTGGATTTCTTGTGAAAGTCCATTTTCTGCCAACAGAGCTTGTGTATGTGTGACAGCAATTTGAACTGATCTCTGTCTTTCTTTTTTTCCCCTTTTAACTCTCACAGCTTCGTACTCCCATTGGCTGGTGTCTACACACCTTCTGCCTAAAGCCAGCCCAAAAAACATAAAAGATGAAGGGAAATCCCAGCAGAGGGCTACGTCTCAGCAGAGACCTAGATTTACACTCACTCACTTCTATAGGTCTTATGACGTGACTCAGAAGGTTCGCTTTGGTAGCTGTTTAACATTAGCTGTTTTGGTTCTGGTCTGTTCTGAGTTATTTTATTCAGTCTTTGATTCTGATGGGGAAAAAAATCCAATATTGCTTTATTTATGAATATGTTGTTTTAGAAAATAAATTGGCTGTTCTGTGAGTGTTTTGGTCTCATCATCATCTAGATGTTCTAAGCTACAGCGTGCATTAAGCTAATCCGAGAGCAAAATAAAAAAAGGTCAATACATGATTGTTTTTGTATTTCATATTTTAGCTCATCTCATTTCATTTTATTTATTTATCCATATTAATGCT
>JBBDHI010000013.1:15000865-15013688 GCA_037177115.1 Craterocephalus stercusmuscarum | reverse complement strand
CAGTTCAGCATTTCAGCATGGGGCATTCACACTGCTGTTACGTAGTAACAGCCTTTTCTAGTTATTATTATTATTATTATTAGTGTGAATGCCCCCTAGTGGTGGCATTCACAGTATTGTTTTCCTGTTACTCTTTATTATTATTATAGACAAAAGTTTGGTCACTTATAACTCTTCAATCATGTTTGCCACTTCAACCATTCAGGTGTCAAAAATGTCACAAAATTCAGGAGACATATGCTACATCTTTTCTTGTGCCAAAGTTTTGTAGTTTGTGAGATATTAAACATTTTGTAAATTTAGACTCCAAACATTGACTGCTAATAACTAATTTAGGCCTTAAACTGTTCAGCAACTTCAGGAGATGTGTGCTATGTCTTTTCATTTCCCCCAAAAAATTACTTTCAAAGTTGAAGTTCTGCCATTTCTTTGGTGAAGTCATTTCAGACCAAACAGATAAAGAGATGAAGCCAATTTGGGCAATTAGTGCACAATTGGTACCAGTACAAGTACCTCCTACTCTGACAGTTTACATTCACTATAGTTATTACATTATCATGGTTACATTAGTTATCAGAGGTTTTGCTTTAGTTTTTAGAGGGTTTGCTTTTTTTATCAGAGGTTTTGCTTTGTGTTTGACCAAGCACCCGCCATTGGCCTTAGTACTTAGACAAGGATCCCTCAATGCCGGAGATTTATTTGACACTGTGTTGCGGTACCGGACACTGCAAAACACTTCCACTCTGCTGAGACACTGCAGCTCATTACGCAAAAGCTTGTCCAATAGCGGAGTTGCTCTTCCGCCAGTAAACTTTGCACTCTTTCTACTCCTTGACCTTTCATGCCATTACACCCATTCAGATATTGAAAGGTTCAGCAACATGAGGACATGTCTACTATGTCTTTTCACATGTCAAACTTTTGTACTTTTTGAGATACTAACAACTTAAAATCCAGCCATCTGATTGCACACTGAAAAATGCAGCCAGCAATTGGCCAACCTCGTGCACAATGACAAAGTTAAAGTTTTTTTGGTATTTACATTACTATGGCTACTTTAGTTTTAAGAGGTTTCGCTTTAGTCGTCAGAAAGTTTGCTTTTGTTATCAGAGGTTTGCTTTATCATTGACTGACGTTCAAGCCCAAGGGACAGCATCTCAGTGGTCAGCTGTGATGCAAAGATTCAGCAGTGTTGGAGATTTATATGACACTTTGTTCCAGTACCGGACACTGCAAAACGTTTCCACTCTGCTGAAACACTGCAGCTCATTATGCAAAAGCTTGTCCAATTGCTGGGCTGCTGCTCTGCCAGTAAACTTTGCACTCTTTCTACTCTTTTGACCTTTTATTCCACTTCAACCATTCATGCGGTGGGTACCGGGTTCAAGTCCACCATTGAGAATACTGACTCACTTGTCTTCACCTGTCATATGTTGTCCTCATATAGCATCTTGAATTATAAAGTGTGGGTGTTTCAGCATAATTGCATGATGTGAAACTCAAATTTTTTTAAAAAACATTCTACCTTTAACTTATTATACCAATGATACACAAGCTTTATCCAATATTTGCCCAATATTATGCAAAATGGGGCATTTTTTCACAAAGGCAAAAATTTAGCCCGAACCTCTTCAGCGTTCTGTATGGCAGATTAGTCTTGTGGTTAAGGTTGGTGCCCTTCGCTTCACGTATACAGGGTTCAAGCTCATGATACCCCAAGCTCATTTATCATCAGTCACTGGTTGAGCACACTTAACAGAACAACCAGTGATATTAAACTTTGACAAAATTATACATGTTGTTGGTCATTTCAATATATCTTTCACCTATTATATCTTTTAACAACTTCAAAGAAGTCTACAGTCATTCAGCATTTCAGTGCAATCATTCAGCATCAGGGCATTCACACTGCTGTTCTACAAGAACAGCTTTTTCTAGTTATTATTGTCATAGTTTGTGAAGACAAAATGCTGTGAAAGTTTCAATGTCTAAGTTACTGCAGACGAAAGAGTTAGGACTAGATGTAAATAAGTATTTATCTTCATAAACTTTGAAAGCTTTGATTATACAGTATGTGTTAAATGTTCACTTTCTTTATCTGAAATTTTAGCACCATATGGGATGTGATGCCTCTATGTTTTTTCAGAGAAATGGTGGAGAAGCTGCCCAGCCCTCACACATATCTCTTACTGGGTGATGCCTACATGAACATTCAGGAGGTAAGTAAAAATGGTGCTTTTCATATTCATACTAGGTGCATTTTGCTAATAATTTATACATACTTCAAAAAGGCGTTTAACAACGGCATTAGAACTCTACTGGAGTTACGGAACAATACTTGTTTCCTTTAACTAAAAAAATTGATATTGCTTCTAACACCGGCTCAAATTTTCATTATGCTCACTTCACCTAATGCAAGCAAATGTGCTTCCACCGTAAAAACAGAATACTTTTGTTACAATTATTAATAATGATATATTTTATTATTCATCTTTTATGGAATTAATTGCAGCTAAAGAAATGATATTATATACCTCCCATTCGTCTTTACATAACTCCCATCATCCCATCGTCTCCTGAACTGTTGCATGAGACAAGACCACACACTATAAGTCATCACTGATAAATTCGGTTGGAACAACAAACAGGAGTCCAGTCATACAATCCATCAACAATTGTTTACAGTAGAAAGGGACATCGTGTATCCAAAGCTAAGTGGCAGACTGTTGTGGAGATTGTTTCATGTAAATCATTGACTCAAAGACCAGGAGATGCCGTCTCTTACAGAGGTTCATGGATCATGGATCATGACAGCTCTCCCTGTTTTTAAAACATATTTGCTTGTGTGACAGTCATTCGGGGACAAAAGAGGTCCTCCTATTCTGGCCATAAGTAATCATATCTTCATTCAGCTGGTACCATAAGTTATACAACAACCCTGAAGTTGTTTAGAGGATTTTGCAACTAATATTTACACATACCTGAAAGTAGTACAAAGTGTGACGCAACTAAATGTGTTTATCTTTAGCCTGAGAAAGCCATTGAGGTTTACGAGCAGGCTCTAAAGAAAAACCCCAATGATGGTGCTTTAGCCAGTAAGATTGGAAAAGCCCTGGTCAAGACTCACAACTACATTAAGGTTTGTTGTGTTTACTCATTGCAAGATTAATCGCAGACAAATAAACATGACGTGCTGACATAAGACTGACATTACCATTACAGGCAATTAATTACTATGAAGCAGCCCTGAAGAGTGAGCAACAGAGCTTCCTGCGTTACGACCTGGCTGAGCTCCTGATGAAGATGAAGCAATACGAGCGCTGTGAGAGAGTCCTGCAGGAATCTCTGGCTCATGAACCGGGTACTTGAGAGTTCACAATATTTCATCAGCTGTGATTAGAATTTCCGCACAGACATGATGACACAAGCAATGCTGCAATATAGACAACATAATGATAGCACATGTTCATGCGAAACTACTTAAGTTTGTACAAAAATAAGTGGAACTTTCAATGTTTCTTCGATTTTTATGGGGTCTGATTTTTTTTAAATGCCCATAATGGAGTCAGAATCCATCCCAGAGTTCATCCAAGAACAGATGAAGCATTTGACCACTTGGGGGTGCTGCAGAAAACTAGTCGGGTACCAGCATGTGTTTGATTTTTTCACACTGCTTCAACTATGCCTTATAAATGATCACATCTTGTTGTCATGGTGACTGTGCCCTCCTGAACTGCTCGGCTCTTCTTTGAAGCTCTATTTGTTTCTTGTGTTGTGTGCGTGCAACTTTTCTGTTTTTCCTCCCCCATTCAGTGAATGAGCTTCCAGCCCTCTCAGATGATTGTCGTTATCTGGTCCTGTTGGCAAAGATCCAAACTAAAATTGAGAAGAATGAGGAAGCTTTACTTTCTCTGCAAAGAGTAAGTGGATCTAGTCATTTGGCCATTTTTTTTTCACATTTTGGATTGAATAATTTTACTTTATTTCTGAGCACCACCACTTACTACAGACAGACCCCTTATATAACTTAGACTATTTTCTCAGTGATGCGCCCCCTATCGCCGTCTTTTCTCAACTCTTGTCTTATCGCTTGCTCTTCTTTGTCTCTCCTTCTTTCCTCTCTTTTTCCCAATAATGTTTTCTAACATTTCTTTGCTGAATCCTCATTCAAAACGACCGTGCCCAAAGCGAAACTCAGCAGGCAGTAGAAAAAGTTCTATAGCGCGGTTTCTCATCTGCAGGGCTGCGGAAGCTGTAGAAATGCACATAATAGATGTCACTGTGCCAGTAAACGGGTGCAGAAAGCGGAGTTTTAAGGTGGAAAAGTTATATAGTGGGTCTTAGGAAGAAAACATCTGAGATCATGACACATTTATGGTATCTTCCTTCTATTAACTACATCGATTACTGTTATTCTTTGTTCCATTTGCGTAACAATGTTGTGTATTGGCTGTTAATAGGCCCGAGATGTGCAGGCCAAGGTGCTGAAGCGCGTGCAGTTGGAGCAGCCTGATGCAGTCCCCGCACAGAAGCAACTTGCTGCTGAGATCTGTGCTGAGATCGCCAAGCACTACACAACTCAGAGGGGCTATGAGCGAGCAGTGAAATTCTACAAAGAAGCACTTGTGTATTGTGAGACAGATCGCAAGGTCGGTGCAGCTGAATCAAAACCGTTGTGTACTTGCTGCAGCTGTGCGTAACAACCATTGGCATCTTTATCAGTTGTGTGTCTGTTTGTTGATGTATTTTTTTCCTTCTTGTTTAAATTATATGTGGTCTCATTAGTTTAGGGTTTGATTTAGCATGTGGTTTGGTTTAGCTGCCCAGCAGTATTGTACAAAGAATCCTGTGACATGACTCTAATTTGGATGAATGCACTCCCTGTTCTTAGGTGATGCTGGAGTTGGCACGGTTGTACCTTACTCTGGACGACGCTGATGCATGCCAGGAGCAGTGCGGTATTATTTTAAAGAATGACCAAGATAATGAGGATGCAACTCTGGTGTGTTCTGTTCCCATGTTGCCTCTGATACAGTCACCGCCTTTTCTCACACTAGTTTTTTAAAGATGTAATTCTGTTTTTTTATGTTTTTTCTTAGATGATGGCAGACATTATGTTTAGGAAGCAGGAATATGAACAGGCAGTTTTCCATTTTCAACAACTTCTGGAACGCAAACCAGGTGCAGGCTGTTTTTTTTTTGTTTCAATTCTGAATGTAACATGCAAATAGATTATTTGACAATCACCGAATGAAAAAATAACGAATGACAACTGTTGTTTTTAGACAACTACCCAACTCTGTCCCGTCTCATTGACTTGTTGAGGCGAGCTGGCAAGTTGGAAGAAGTCCCCAGATTTCTTGATATGGCTGAAAAACATTCTTCGAGGACTAAATTTGACCCTGGCTTTAACTACTGCAAAGGCCTTTATCTGTGGTAAGCTGAACGACTGTCTGCCTATATTTTCTAATGATATTCTCTCGTGTAGGTTTTGTGAATACTCTTGTGCTTCCTGCTCAGGTACACAGGAGAACCAAATGATGCTCTTCGACACTTTAATAAGGCTCGGAAAGACAATGACTGGGGTCAAAACGCCGTGTATAACATGATTGAAATCTACCTAAACCCTGACAATGACACAATTGGAGGAGAAGTGTTTGAGAATTTGGATGGGGAAATTGGGTAAGTAAACTTTATAAACAGTATTATTAACTCAGTTATGACAGAGATGACACAGAATGCTTTTGTTGTTTTTCAAGAGGTTTTTTTCCAAATGTTTCTGCTTTGTCTCTCATCAGCAACTCCACAGAGAAGCAGGAGTCGGAGCAGCTTGCTGTGAGAACAGCCGAGAAGCTGCTGAAGGAGATTAAGCCGCAGACAGCGGGCGGGCACATCCAGCTACGCATCCTGGAGAACTACTGTTTGCTTGCAACTAAACAAAAGACCAATGTCGAAAAAGCCCTCAGTGTTTTCACAGAGGTTGCAAACAATGAGGTAAGTAAAGACGGTGAACATGAGTGGCATCACACCCTCTTGTGTAAATACACCCAACCTAAGAGTTGTGCATTATTTCAGGCTCTCTTTTCATGTGGCAGAGAGCCATTTAGTTACACTGTACTGGCCTGAATTTCAATGTATGAATTGAATTCCAATGCCAATGTAATGTAATGTATGTATTGACTGCTATGGTAATGGTTAAGTCATATAAATTTGTGGTTGCATGTTTTCATATTTGTCTGGTCTCTGTGGTTTAATTCAGACAGACCACGTTCCAGCGCTGCTGGCCATGGCAACGGCTTACATGATGCTCAAACAAACTCCCCGGGCCAGGAACCAGCTTAAACGCATCGCTAAGATGAACTGGAACATTGCTGATGCTGATGAGTTTGAGAAGAGCTGGCTGCTTCTGGCAGACATATACATCCATTCAGGGAAGTTTGACATGGCTGGGGACCTTTTAAAGAGATGCCTCAATCACAACAAGGTCAGCCTCAAAATTTTGGTACCGATTTAAAATACCATCTTCATTTTACTTCACATATGCACATTTTATCCTCATTTTAAAAGTTTGCGCTTCTTTTGAACTCAGAAACCAACTTATATGTGTAACTGCACTTTTTCCCAGTCGTGCTGCAAAGCTTATGAATATCAGGGCTACATAATGGAAAAAGAGCAGGCTTTCCGTGATGCAGCACACAACTATGAACTGGCCTGGAAATATGGAAATCGGACTAACCCAGCAATTGGTATGTCAAGCAAAATCAGATGTCTGGTCTATTTATATTACCATAAGGATCAGGACATTTATGTTTCTAATATATAATGTCTGCTTTTCCTTCAGGATACAAGCTTGCTTTTAACTACTTAAAAGCAAAGAGGCATGTCGATGCCATAGATGTGTGTCATAAGGTGAGATGTCTGTAAATGGAACCTAACTCTTTATATCTTTGATCCGGTTTTATGCTTTAAATCTGCTGTGTTTCTATCCACAGGTTCTTGCGGCTCATCCAAATTATCCAAAAATGAGAAAGGAAATCCTGGACAAAGCCCGAGCCGCCTTGAGATCTTAGTGTTGGACCTGCGTGTGCCGCCGTGTGTGCATGAGAGAGAAAGAGTGAAACAGATATAAGATCAACATTTATGTAATAAAATTGGTTAACTTTGAGCAAATCTGCTTTTGTTGTTTGGACTTTGCTGTCAAGTTGAAAATGAGCAGTTATTTGTCTTATTTCTTTGGGAAGAGCCTCAAACGCATTACTATGATCATTTTTCTGAACATATTAAAAACTGGTTGCTGGCAGCCGAAAGAGAAAACACAGAGACGGTCAGGCATGTGCAAACTGAAAACTCACAGACATAAAACAGCTATAAAAATGTTTTTGCAGCAAAAAAATATGAGAACCACATCGGGGAAACTTACGAACATTTAACAGGTATTTATTCAAATGTGTTTAGCGTAAGGTAAACCTTTTAAGTTCACTTAATGTCATCCCATTGTCTCTTAATCATTTCTTGGAACCGCTTAAGATTTAAAATGTCTTGTTTGTATTTGTATTATTTTTCAATAAATTTCTTTATATATCATAGTGCTTCTTTGGTCTTTGTGTTTATTTTTTCACGCCTCCCTGAGCACACCGCATTGATAAAGCTTATGCATACAGTTCCAGAGTGACTGGAACGGCATATTGGTCAGACTAAGCTCCTAAATGGACATCATAAACTGGCTGCCTGCCCTGGGAAGCTGTGGGGGACTCGGTCCCCACAGATGGAGTCACCGTGCAAGTCAGAGACAGAGAGGCTTCAAACTAGGCACCCGAGCAGATTCCCTGCGGTGGAATCCACGTCTCCACTTCTGCAAGTATCCAACTCTTTGTTAGCGACATCCGTGGGACATTTCAAGGATTAGACTGACTGAAGAGAGGAGGGGTGGGGGTGAGCGCCAGTCTTCAAAACTTCGATCGATGAATGTCTATTGATTGTTCGCATCCGCGATGAGAGGACTCGGAACTTTTGTCCCCTCCTTTCTGTTTTTCACCACATTTGTTGGACCATGTGCGTTTTCGGGTTAATAGTGGTCTCCTCGTGCATCAAACTGAATCTGTGTGGGCATGATGCGGTGTCTCAGAGGCTTGATTGGACGCGGTGGGGTAAATCGCGTTCTTCCATTATTTGTAACCCAGCAACTGTCCCAGTGAAACAAATCCTATTAATGATACCGTTACTGACTCAGAGCAACTCCGAAGAGAGCAGTCACCAGTATCCCTCGGGTCGCAGCAGGATAACCTAATTCGGAGTCTGTTTATCTCGAGTTTTCTGATACACTGCTAACTCGGATTCATCAGAATTGGATGATTACCTATAGAAAAATTTCGCCGCTATCGCCTCCCGTCATTTACGCCTCTTTCTTTGTGTTCCAGGTATGGATTCTATCACTTTGACACGCAGGAGCTCTCTGCGCACGCGCACTGCTACGTCGCCGCCTTCTACCTGAGAGAAGCACACCTGGATCCGGCGACACGGAAGTTTGGTGAAGTCAGAGTACACAGCGAATCTTTTTTTTTTTTTTTTCACTGGACCTGAAGTAAAAACGGGCGATCTAAGTTTAAAGCAGGATGTCATTCTTTGGATTTTCTGTAAATCATTTAGAGGATTTCCTACCTTAACCTGCGGATCAGCGACTCATGGTATGTTTTTTAAGGAGCCAAGAACCGAGTTTCCACCCCCCTTTTCCTTACTGATTAGAAAGCACACAATGTAGCTTTACTGATGTGGCAATGTATCAACATGTTGCCCTGATATACATTCTTTTAGTTTCTCTGAATTTGACAAAATAATAATGTTGGCTCGCCATGATCAAGCATTTGACTTTATTTATTTATTCATTGCAGCTGAATCTCAGTTCAAAGCCTTCTTGCTCTCCATTAAGGAACAATGACAGCTCTTCGCAGAGTCCTCCGAAGGCGACTGCACCCACTTAAACTGGCTGCTGTGGCCCTAGTTTTTGTTACATTTGTGTTCTTCATACAATGGGAAGTGGGGACCCAAAGCCAACAGGAGGATCCATGGCTAAAGGAGATGGCAGTGAAGCGGGACGTCATGCTGGGGATGGTGATGGGAGCTGTCAATAACTTCAGGGATGCAATGCCAAAGATGCAGATCAAAGCCCCCGTACGGCAGCAGGACAAACCAGACGGTGTGTCGTGCCTGCCAGGTCACTACACTGCTGCTGAGCTCAGGCCAGCTCTGGAGAGGCCGCCCCAGAACCCTCTGGCTCCTGGAGCTGCTGGGAAACCTTTCCACACGGACTCCCTGAGCCCCGAAGAGCAGAAGGAGAAGGAGAGGGGTGAAGAGAAACACTGTTTTAACCTCTATGCAAGCGATCGCGTCTCTCTAAGCAGAGACCTGGGTGCAGACACAAGACCACCAGAGTATGTCAGCATTGTTTGATACTCTTTTATGAAAGAACTCAGGTTTACTGCATTGCATGTTCAAATTGTGAAAAAGAAAAAGATCATGCTGTTTTAGGTTGTACAAAAAATGATTACTCTCTTATATTACAAGCATTCATCCAAACTCTAAGTGTTAAATTCTGAAAAATCTCTGCGTACGTTATAATGTAGATTTGGTCATGTGACATAACTGTCAAACCCAAACAATTCATAACTACTCCATTAATCAAACTTGCTTTGACATGGAAATAAAAATGTCAAGCAGAAACCACAGAGATAATTGCTTAAACTTTTTTTTCTTATTTTTTAGCAAACCTAAATTTAATGCTGGCCAAATTCAGAGAGAGGCAGTTTGCCACGTCCGAGTACACAGAAGTCCAAGTACATGTCACTTTGTAGTCAGTACAGAGCACAGACATAATGCTTGTTCACGGCTTACTAAATCTCCCCCGCGCTAACAGGGCACCTTTCAAAGGTTGCCACACATGCAGTGTCGCAGCTGAAATGGACTCCCCACAGGGGAGAGCCTGCAGATGCAAGAACCAGATTACTGTGCCACTCAAGAAATGTTCCAGATAGTCAGATAGGCTTTTGTTTTCTTTGTCCTTGATGCAGATGTATCGAGCAAACCTTCAAGCGATGCCCCCCCTTGCCGACCACCAGCGTCATAATTGTGTTTCACAATGAGGCTTGGAGCACTCTGCTCAGGACGGTGTACAGCGTCCTCCACACCTCCCCTGCCATTCTCCTCAAGGAGATCATCCTGGTGGACGACGCCAGCGTGGATGGTAAAAAAAAAAAAAGAAAACAACTCAATGGGGCCCTTCAGGAGCGCCCTGCTTACTGTTGGGTTCAGTTTCATGCAGCATACTGGGTGGGCAGCTCTGAGAGGAGCTCCTCTCCGTCTGTGGCCTGTGAAGCGGGTAACAACAGGAAGCAAAGAGCTGCTAGTGAATACTTTCCAGAGAGGAATTAGCAGTGGCTGGGCTGTGAAATGAGTTCCTGCATGTAAATAAGTCGGATGTAAGAAGGACTCTGCCTTAGAAACCTGCAGGAATATAATCTGTTTAGTACCTTTAAGCATCCATGGGGGTTTTCTGAGAACTTTTTAATCTGGATAAATGATGAAGTTGTTATTCATTTGATCTCTAACTCTGTTTGATATTCCACATTGCTTTCAGACGTATTGAAGGATGAGCTGGACGAGTATTTGAAGCGGCTGAATATCGTGCGGGTTGTGCGCCAGCGAGAGAGGAAAGGCCTCATAACCGCTCGGCTGCTCGGTGCCTCCGTGGCCACTGGTGACACGCTCACCTTTCTCGACGCCCATTGTTAGTCACACCGCTGGCATTACACGCACAATCCAGCCTCTTCACACACCCTCACACACCCATAGCTGTGGAACACAATGCTTGCTTTATATAAAAGCCAAGGTGCGCACTTGTTTTGTGTTGTTACAACTGGAATTCTGATGAATTGTTGTGTTTGTGCGTATTAACAGGTGAATGCTTTAACGGGTGGTTGGAGCCTCTGCTGGCAAGAATAGCTGAGAACAACACTGCAGTAGTGAGCCCTGACATAACCACTATTGATCTCAATACTTTTGAGTTTATGAAACCATCCCCGTATGGCCAGAATCACAATCGGGGTAACTTTGACTGGGGACTTTCCTTTGGCTGGGAGGGTCTACCGGCTCATGAGAAACAGAGGAGGAGAGATGAAACGTATGCCATCAAGTAAGCAAAACTGGTTTGTCAGCGTAGAATCTGCACTCTGTGTCAATCTTTGAAAATCTGTAAATGAACTTATCATCTCACAGGACTCCCACATTTGCTGGCGGGCTCTTCTCCATCTCTAAAGACTATTTCTACCACATTGGAAGCTACGATGAAGAAATGGAAATCTGGGGCGGGGAGAATATTGAAATGTCGTTCAGGGTAAGCTGTCATTCAGTGACAATTCTTATTTACTGCTGAGCCTTTCACCTTTCACCTTTTGCTGCGTGGGTCTGTCTAACTGCGTGTTGCGCATCTGTTTCTGCTGACTCCCATCTACATGCAGGTGTGGCAGTGTGGTGGACAGCTGGAGATCATCCCTTGCTCCATAGTCGGCCATGTTTTCCGCACCAAAAGTCCCCACACGTTTCCAAAGGGTACGCAAGTGATCGCTCGCAACCAGGTACGGCTGGCTGAGGTGTGGATGGACGACTACAAGGAGATCTTCTACCGTCGTAACCAGCAAGCCGCACAAATTGCAAAAGACGTAAGTGCTGCCTCTGAGTCTAAAATGCCTCTAATATCCTTCCAACTGACTTTACTTGTTTGAAGAAGCAGCACTGCATTGAGGCATTATCTTTCATTTCTACTACACATGGCTGTAAATAAGTATCCTCAAGACCAGTTATTATCTCCCCCGTAAGGCAAGTTTGAGCAAATCCAACTTCTGCTCCTGAATGGCTCACAACAAGCATTAAGTCTGATTATAAGTTACTTAACGACTCGGCAGGGGAATGATTCACTACTATAAATCTCTATATGTGAACTAACACTTTCTTCAAAATGTGCAGACATAGATCAGCTATTAGAGGATGAAAAATGCTAGCGGACAAAGAAAAGCCCTTAAGGAAGTCAGCTCTGGTAAATGACTGTCTCTCATTTGCCAACATGTGGCCTCATAGGGGCCGTAAACATTTTCCTCAGGGCTATACCTCACAGAAAAGGCCAGCCGTGTCCTGCTGATTCCAAACAGACATGCCGTCGTCCGCAGCTTCACAGAATCCACTGTCACAGCCATGTTTTGCACAATTCGCCTCATTATAGTAATTAAGGGCTCTCGTTATTTTAGAGCACGAGGTACCTGCGAATCCTTGTAAATGTGCAGTTACTCTTCAGTTTGAAAGGAACAGTCATCCAGTACTTATAGTACAGTTAATTAAACAAATGACTTGTTAGAGTGCTGGAAACACATCTACTGGCATTAAGAAAAACTGAGCCGTTATGATAATCAAATTAGTTTTCTGCAGATGATTAAGACTGGCATATGGCAGTTACATGTAGACTGAAATATCTTTTAAAACTACACAAAGGATCGCTGATTTTTCCTTTACCATAGAATAATTTTTAATGTCAACATTTTTGCTTTCCATGTTACATGAGACATGAGAAGGTAAATTGTAACTTTAGTTGATTGTTTTAAATCTGAGGTTCCCATGATGGCCATTTTGGAGCCCTTTGCCAGAACATTTCTAATTTTGGTTTGTATAACTTCACAGATTTGGTCCTTGCAGTGATAATCATAATATATATACATTTTTTTTTTAACTTTTAAAAGAGGTTTAGAGCTTTTTATCTTTTGTTCAGTGACTCCAAAAGTAC
>JBBDHI010000013.1:14987939-15000765 GCA_037177115.1 Craterocephalus stercusmuscarum | reverse complement strand
ACTACTTTTTGGTAAGGGTTTGATGATTTTGTTTATGAATATTAATATTTTTCATGCTATAAGCGCTACAAAGCATCTCTATTTCTCTTCTTCCACGTGTATACCCAGAAATGTTTGCCATAAATAAGTACAGATATTGTACTTGTGCATTTTTTTCTGGTTAATAAGTAGTTTTGTACTCAGAGAAACTTCTCAGGACCCTCCACGCTGAGGCCAAAGCGGATTCTGTGACCTCAGTCCCGACAGTCCAAGATGGCTGCCTGAGTGCTGAATTTACACCTCTCCGGAGAAACTAATCCAACAGCTAGTTGCACTAACACCCACTGTAGAGTGGTTAGAGAATGACACGACGAGTCCGGCAACGTTTGCTGCCGTTTTAAATCGGAGCTGCTCAGGTCATGGAGTAAAACCTTTCAGGTAAGAAATTCAACAAACCCACTGAGGGTTAGCAATATTAGCCTGTCAGCGCGTCCACTTACAACCGAGAGGCTAACTTTAGCTACACCTGCGTTTAGCACGTTAATTCCAGCTGACAAACAACAGGCGCTTTTATTTATGCCCGGTGTTTCAGAAGCATATATAGTTTGCTTTGTGCAGACAATCGTTTAATTTCTCCTGTAAGATAAAGGTTTACTGGTTTTGTGTTGGAACGTCTGTGCTAATGTTACCTGCTGATGGTTATGTTCAGATTGTTAGCTTGTTTTGCTAATTTTGTAAAGGGAGCATCGAAGTTCGCCTTCATTTTAACTGTCAAAAACCTCCCCAAGTGTGTTTTTTTTAAAATTTTTTATTCCTTTTTACGTTTAACAAAGTCACAATAACCAGAAACTGTAAAACAAGGTTTCCGTTGGTGTTCCATCAATTTCTTTGACCTGTCAGATTTTGTGACTTCAGCTGTTAACCTTTAACGTCTGTTGTCAGTACCTCTCATTTTCCCCTGTGTTTATTAAACATTTAACAGAATAAAACATCTTATTTGGTAGACATGATTTCTTAAAACACAGTAACAAGTGTACATTGTTGTAACACAACAGTGAATCCACAGACACAACATTTTAGTAAACAAATATCAAAGCAAGAAAGACAAAATCACTTTGTTAATGTTTGTTTACCTCATGCTTTACATATAAACATCCATTTCAATGTATATTTATGGGCTGTCCTTGTTACCTGAGCCCAGATGATTGCAGTTGTTGAAAGTTCTCAAAGTACTTTAGTTAACAACAAATAGCTGTGAATAACTTCACATTCATAGCCATGCATTCTGTGCTGTTGATTAACCACAGGATTCACTTCCTTTTTCCCCATAAATAGTTTACCTCCATTGTCACCAGTTGCTGAGTGACTCACAATGGCTGTCTTAGTGTTGTGACAATAACTTCTTCTTTCTTATACGTAAAAACACTATCTTATTCAGACTTTCAGTGGGTTAAATGACCACCTGACCCGGTTTATAATGATAATATGCAGCAATACTGTATTTAAAGACGCATTTTGAATATAGCAACTCCTCCACTAATAAAGTTAAGTGTTTGATCACAATCTAGTTGTCAAGCGGAGGCATTTTTAGAAGCTATTTGATGTTTTCCTTCAGTGTGCAGTTATTTTCAGACATGTTAAAGATTTGCTTTCTTAAACTTTGATCTCTTTGTGTTCTTACTAATATTAGCCATTTTATGCAAGACAGCCTGGATGAATCCACTTCATTGTTAAAGGTGTCTGACGATATATATTTTTAAAGTGGAATTCTTTTTTGTTGCTGCTGAAGAACTGCAGGCCTTCTGAAACTACAGGCCGACTGTTGTGTAAGAAAAACCAAGAAAGTCACAGTGTTGTACTCAAATGGTTGTGGGGAAAAAACCTAGAAAAGAAAATCACGAGTCAGCCTGAAACAGGTTTTGGTTTTAAAGATACAGGGAGTACAGTGTGGCTGGTTCAGAGCAATTCATTGATTCAGTGAGAATTGTGGACACCCAGGAGTCTTTCTTCCTGGTATGTAGCAAGAAAAAAATCCACTGTATATGTAAACATAGTGCTGTTCCTGTTTTGTCTCATTGCCAAGTTACACGGGACGTGAGGATTATTTCGACCAATCAACAGATTGCAGTAAGTTTAGGATCCCTAAGGAAGGGTCCATAAAGTAGGAAGACTCAGATGGGGCATTCAGGTCCCAGAAACGGGACTTTAGTTGAGTATGTTGTACTCAGGGTCATGAGTTGGCATAACTCACCTTTTCCTTAAAACTGCTGAAGTTTATTGTACATCTGTCGCCCATCTGGGTGTTTTATGATGTAACATAAAATCAATTTCTGTTGTGTAAAATCATAAAATGGCTTTGACATTCTTTATTTACTTATTTATTTAGTTTCCGACCTGTGGAAATGTGTTTATGACGATGTGTTAGTGGATCAACATCCTCAGTGTGCATTGTTTTCCCATGCAGTTATTTGAGAAAGCGGTTAGCAACATGCCCCCAAAAACATTGATTTGTTTTTCACCAGATGCTTTTTAAGCTTTATGGGGACTTCTTTTAGACGTGGATTACCAGTAAGGCTGGTAAAATTTAATTGAAAAATCGAATTTAGGGATTTTTTCCCCCCAATTTTAGAATAGAATTTTTTCTTAAAAAATCGAATATCGGGATTTTTTATTTCTCAATTTCAAAATCAAATATTGAATTAGAGTTTGTTTTACCTTTTTATAAATTCCAAATTGAATTAGGTCATTTATCTTAGTTTGGTTTCAAATACTGTATATGGCTCATGTGGTTAGTAAATCATTTAGCTCTGTTTATGGTTACATTTTACACTCACTGTTTTTGGGAAACAGTTATTCTCGTTGATCACATACCATGATCTTCTAAATTTCTTCAGGCTTTGTTATTGGTGCCAAATAATCATGCTTTTAGCAATCAGCGCAATTCTTGGATTCCTGTGTTGGTGGAAAATGTTTCAGAAACGCAGCTCTGAATGTGAAAGTTTTGGATATTTTAATGATCTCTCTGAAAATATCATGCTCATGTAAAGGAGGGAAGCTGTATCTGAGATGGTCCTGCCTTCTTGTCTCATTGTTATACCAGAGAACTTTTGGCGACATCTCCAAACGCACAGACCTCCGAGCACGGCTGCAGTGCAAAAGCTTCTCTTGGTATTTGAAGAACGTTTATCCAGAAGCCTTCATGCCTGATCTCAACCCGCTCCGCTTTGGCTCAGTAAGATCACACACCCCACCAACAACTATTCCCTTTCCAAACCTCACAGCTCCGTCTAGCCACTGTGGGTTTCCACTTAGGATCTCCAGAGGGTACAAAGCAGTTCCAGTTTAACACCACTAAAGCACTTGAGAGGCTAAAGTTGTTTGAACAGCTTGTGCTGGATGTTAGTTTTTCATTTTGTTTCCTCTCACAGCTCTCCTTTTCCCCTTCTCCTTTTCTGTAGGTGAAAAATGTGGGCAAAGACTGGTGTCTAGATGCTGGGGAGAACAATGAGGGCGGCAAAGAGCTGATTATGTACCCATGTCATGGACTGGGAGGAAACCAGGTCAGTAAGAAAATCTACCTTCCATCTCTTTTTGACCAAACGACATGGCTCGCGTCTAACCCCACAAATGGCATTTTTAATGTTTCCTGTGAACTAGTATTTCGAGTACTCGACACGTCATGAGATTAGACACAACATTCAGAAGGAGCTGTGTTTGCATGGGGCACAGGGGGCTGCAAAACTGGAGGACTGCCAGTATAAAGGCAAGAACACATTTGTAGGAGCAGAGCAAAAATGGGAGATGAAGGATGTGAGTTTGGTCTTTTGCATTTCAATGTAATTTACGTCTTTGTACAAAAAATAATATTTCTTTACATAATAACTTAATTTATTATTCATTTTTTTCCTTTGTATAGAACCAGTTACTCTTCCTCCCAGGACGGAACATGTGTCTGACTGCCCGTCATGAGCATCCCTCTCTGGCTCATTGCAACCCCTCAGACAGATACCAGCAGTGGACCTTCTTCTGAGAGCGCAACATACTACTCTGCAAATAGTTATTTTGTATGCGTGAGCATACTAGGACCCAAGTATTCTATAATGTATGCAGGTTTTTTTTAGAGCATTGATTGCAATGAGTTTTAATTTATTTTTATATATATATAAAGGAACTGAACTGCTGCTGTTGAAAAGTCAGGACTTTGGAAGAAACCAACTAGTGCCTCTTTCGTGTTTCAGATGTTTTCACTCCTCCAGGTCTTCACAGTGACAATGGGCAGCATTTGGTGTTTTTGGCATGTGTTCCAGATGATTATGGACAATTTAAACAAGATATTTGTGCTGGTAACACAAAAATCCCAAATGTGAAGCACCAAGAGGCTGACAGTGAAAACTTGAAACACACAAGAATGAAGTGTGTTGTCTCTTTAAAGTAAATTTCCTGTGATATAAGATCTATTTGGAACCGTCCAGTGCCTTGGATGTAGTTTGATTTTTATCATCTTATTTTATTTTTCTCTGGGTGTGAAAGTGGATTGAAGATGGTGGTGGTCTGCAAATTTTAGGTTGAATCTAGGCTTCTTCAATTGATTAACAACAATTAGCTCCTGATGTATTCTTCTCTTTTAGTTTTATCGTAAAGCATTTTCAAATCAACGAGTCAGTAAGAAAGCTGACTGAATGCCAGTTTGGGTCAGTATATTAAGTTGCTAAGAAGTGGATGAGGTCTTAAGCATAACTGTGCGAATACACATCTGCAATGTTTAAGGAGATTCATTCTTAAAATGTATTAATTGCAGCATCACCTTTAAATATTATTTAAAGGTTTATGCTTTGGTGTTTTTAAAAGGTTTCAAAATTATTGCGCCTAAGGAGCTTTATTCACTCAACAGCCCGAAACTCTTTGTTTAGACATGTAAACAGGAGTCCATACACACATTTCTGGTGCAGGCACTAGTGTTTAGATGGCTGTGAAGTCTAGTCTGACTGGTTTAAGATCAGATTGAATGTTTTTCTTTTTTCAAATGGAAACCGTTTTGTGTTGTCAGAGAGCCGTGGTGTGAAGAGTTATTTTGAGCTCAATAAATTCTGTTGGGCTGTAAAGATGACCACATAGTCTCATTCATCCGCACGGTCTGCAGAGGGCGCCGCAGACCGCAGAGCCTGCACTCACACAGGTGTTTCCACACAATGACTGCCAACATTTCAGCACTGATTCACAGCAAAAAAAAAAAAATTTTTTTCATAAAATTTATTTGAAAATCATGTTTAAATGATCAACAAAAAAAAAGCAAAAACGATGTAGAATTTATTTACAGTTTGAAACCACACACTGAAAAAGTTTTGTACCTCTGTGCAAAACGTATGCATTTCACCAAATATGGAAAAAAAAAAAAGAATTAAATCAGGCACATGAAGCTTTACAACTCACAACACCAAAGAAACAAAAGACAATTATAAGAGAGTGGAGCAATTTACTCAATACAGACTTTTAGTAAACCACAATAAATACTTATTTTAATATACCATTCATAATAAATATTGGAAAAAATGTAATCTGAACTCAGGACTGGATGAACTGTCACTATATCAAGCCTTCTCACACGGTACGCTTTGGCACAATTTGTATGCTCTAAAGGCTATGTTGATGACACTGATTGCCTTAAAGCAGTTTGTACATTTTCTCTGTACCATAAAAATGTGGCTCTGGAGATCCAAAACACACAACTGTAGCACTGAAGTCTGTGATTATAACGAAGCAGCAGGTACTGAGGGCTTGAAAGAGCTTGAAAGAGGTCAGCAGGAGCAGAGCAGAGTGAAGAGCTTCAGCCACGCCGTAGAATTACAAAGTTAATGCAGTAAATGATTTGTTGAGCAGCCACTACTTCTTTTTTTTATTTTTTTCAGTGAATGTATATGAAGAAATGTTAAAATGTTATTTACACATTTTTGGTAAACAATTCTATTATATCTGGCTTTTCAATCGTATTTGATGGCTGACAAGACTCAGGAGACACATTGTCTTGTTTTTATAGCTGAAAAGTAGAATCCTGTTTACAAAACCAAGCTTTGATTGTCAACTTTATAATTGTCTACCCCACACAAAATTGCTAAAAACGGTGGCATTGTTTTAACTGAAACCAGAATTTTATGTAAAAATAAGTACAAAGTCACCTGTATTGAAGAGAAAATCTTAACATCCACTGAACTTTAATAGAATAAACAATATCCTTATTGGATCCACAAAATTAACAACCTTGACGTTAGTGGAACAGTGTGCCACTGGTTCCTGTTTGAATGAAGACATTTATGGTTATTTAATGATGAGTTTCGTTGTCTGCTCTGAATCATAGTTTCTTCTTACACTGCATCCATGTGACTGCTTTTATGAAATTCCTCAGTAAATAGATTTATTTGCAGTGACACATGCTAATTGATTCTAAGAGCAAACTGGGAGGAAACAAGGATTTGTCTTTTAAATGCAATTGCATGCCACTGGGCCCTGATACATACTATAAGTACAAAAGGCTGTGAACTGCTTTCGACCTGTCTGTTCAGACAATTTTCCAAAGTATTCAGGTTTTCCATGCTTTTCGAAAACCATAAAAAAGCATAAAATCATGACACAAAAGAAAATCACATTTTGTGAATTGCTTTTTCTCCAACCCTACTTGTAATCAATCATTTTATAATTAATTTTTTTTTATTGTAAACTGTAATATGAGCAGCTAGTCTATATGGAACTACTAAAATAAAGCAAATATTCAACCAGCCACACACTACCATCATGATGGCTAAACAATTAAATCAATAAAATAGTAGTACCACAGCAAACATCAGTCTCCCAAGCTACTAATATTAAGAGGCCAATAAACCCTTCTAAGGCTAAAGCTCTCTATTGCATGCATAGTACTCAGAGATGACATGATGGGATAGTGCATCCCTTTATCTTTTGTCCTTTCTTACCTTTTATTTTCCATCCTTCATTTTGCACTTGACTCAAAAATCCACTGAGGAAGCTTTGCGATGACAAATCGTTTGCCTCTAATGCAATCCGCATCTGTCTTCTGCATAAATTTGCTGTTAACCCAAACAGCTGAATTTGTATATTTATCAGCTTTGAAAACATTTGAATAAGTGACCAATTCATCTGTCTGAATGGAAAAAGAGACAGTTTATAGGATGTGTGTTAAAAATACCCGCACCCAGCGGTTCTATCATTTGCCTTGCAGCGCAGTATTAAGAAAATATTTTTAGTTAACATCCCTGACCCCGATGACAGACAAAGCAAACAATACGATGGCTGAATCGTTGCAAACTTTTTGATATTTTGCAATATGTCAACAAAATAAAGAAGCCTTAGAATAGGTTTAGTATATAACCAAAGGTTAATTGAAATACAATTTCATTGGAAGCAGATTGTAACTAGACTTTAATTGCATTGTGACCTGCCGCCAGAGATCCCTCCCTTACCAACTTCCAACACAGGCTGCAGACTACGATAATGACTTTCTCAGCAGAAGCAAGGAAATGTGCGAACTCCAACAGAAAAAGGAGCACCCACCTCACTTGACACAGAAATGAAACCTTTTCTTTTGCTCTCATGAACAGTAGTGCTTTACACAGATATCGATTTTAGTTTTCCTCTCGTGCATAGTGTGCCCCTTCACAGATTGCCCACATCACCCATTGTAAGAACTGCCTCTGTCTGTGTGACCCCTTGAGCCTGAGAGAAAACCCACCATCACTCTTCTGCTTACAAGTCATTCTGCTGCAAGGCCGACCACCAGAGGTTCCTGTCCTCCTGAGTCCAGGTTTCTGCTGGGGTCACAGCCCCTTTCATATGGTTTTTGGTCCCCTATACAGTAAAAGGATATTTCACCTTTTTAGTAGAGTCAATGTTAAACCTGGTCACAACACTGAGTAGTCTGACAGACATGAAATGAATTATTTCTTTGCAGAGCATATAGTGTGTCATTTAAACATAAATTGTGTCTCCACCATGTCATACAGTATTAGAAAAGTTTTACTCACTTCACTGTTTCTGTGAGATCACAATGAGAGAAGCTCAATATTAATATGGGTGAGCGTCAGTGCATGAGGCCATATGGATTAGACAGAGCGCATCTATTCACTTAGCATTTACCATGTTAGAGAATAATTTCAAATGACATCTGTGCATCCAACTCAGGGTTGCAGATTTTCAATATTTAATCACAAGTATGGAGTTACATCACATGACAAATTCCATATTTATCTCCCAGATTGAATGTAAAGAAATAAAAGTAATGTAGATGTCAAACGTCTTTGCAAAATACCATCAAGGTGCATTCAAAGCCAGTAATAGTGTTTTGTTTTGTTTTTTCTTTTACTATGAAGCAAAGGATGCCATATAATCATAAAAAAAATCATTTCTAGAAAGCTCCAGTGATATTATAGCTTGGCCACAGTTGAAGTAGCACTCCAGAAAACTGCAAAGTGCCCTGGAAAACATCTGTCTCCCCCCCCAACAGGTTTTGCCGTGTAAGTGCTGGTGCAGAGCCAGTTCTACCTTTGTGCCTTTAGAGAACAGATTGAGAGCCAACCATCATGCAGCTTTTAGTAGTAGGAAACTTCAAGAGAAATTGCTTTTGAGATTTCAACAAGAGGCCTGTTTGTACTCCCAGTTCCACTTAAAATGACATAAAATGTATTGTGTTCACCCCTCTCATGACCACTGATGTCTCTGTTCGGACATATGTATCATCTTTTATGTACATTTTGTCTTTTTTTTGTTTTTTTGTGATTCCATTAAAACATGTTTCGGCTTTTCCAGTGTGATTATTTGTGATGAAGAAGATCTTTATACCACCTGCACTACGGAAGCCAAATAAGGCCGGGCGTGCAATATTTATTCTAATACCATTGCATAGAGATCCCAAGTTAATTATTGTGTTATCTCAAGATCATGAATCTTGTTTCAACATGATAAAAAGTAAATTGGTTGCACTCTCTAAAGATAACCTCCTATAGTAACTTATAATTAGATAAAAAGCTTTCATTCTCAAGATCATGAGATGATCAAGATGAGCTTGAGAAGGAACAGTTTCTGTGTTGCCACCTAGTTTATTTGTTCATTGTTAGATTTGGGATTGATCTATAACAATAAGACTTGCATTCAGTTCACTTTCTGGGAATGTGTTCCCTGAAGTAGCAAAGAAAGACAAGGCTCTTCTGTCATAGTTTTTAGAAATAATTAGCTTGTTACCCAAACAATAAATTTATTCATTTTTTTTTAAAAGGAAATTTAGCTTGAGATGATGATGATGTTATTTTTACATTTATATATACAAAAATATATCTATATATATATATAGAAGAAGACGAGAAAAAGAAGAGAAGTTTAAACCTCATCACCAGCCCCGACTTAGCATTTCAAGATGTCTGTGTTGTTTACATTGCAGAAACTCTTATATGTTTATTTGCACTTCTGACCAGTTTTTGTTGCATTAAATCAACTGTACACACTGTGTTGTTGGAGATAAATGTAGGGAGATGCTGCTTTAGTGTAATTCACATTTTTCATGAACTATGACGTCACTGTCAGCTGTAACGAGATCCAAACCAGGCAAACAGCTGTGCGGTTCTTTATTGTTTAAAAACGGCTGTTCTTTCTTTCTGCGGATGTTGTAAAACAACTGATGCTGCTTAAAAACAATGTTTGCAGTTCTGTTAAAGCTGCTTTTCTGGTTCAAAACAACAAATGCCCCAAATGAAATTTAATGTGTAAGCTGCCTTTTTATTTTCCCCGAGTTGTGAACTCGAATGATTTCACTCGGACGTGACGTCATTCCCCAGTTACGATTTCCCAGTTCAGAAAAAGACGTAAGAGGAACACACCAGTTGAAGGAGAAGTAATTTATTTATTATATATTTATTTTTGTCAAGCTTGGCTCCTGCATTGCAGAGCCGCCAATAGCGCACACAAACACAAAAGATGATAGTTTTTTCTTTATGTAAACTTTTTTTGAATTAAAAACAGTCACAGTGGTATATTCTCTGCTTGAAATGTTCTCATCTTCCAGCTTGTTCTTAGTTAATTTAGAATCAGTAAGATGTTTAATTATGCTCCTTCAGTCATTGCTGAATGACATGAAAGTCCTGCACTGAAGCTGAAATAAGAGATTGGATTAACCTGATGGAATTAGCTTGTTTTGACACCAAACTGAAATCTAATTAACCTCAGAGTATCTAAACAAACACCTCATGTTTTTTGAAGACAAAATTGACTCTGCCTTTAATTTATCTTGAGGTAATCTGCTTCATTTTCACATTGCATGGGGATTGGAAACATTGCAATTATACATCCCTTAAAAACTGGAACTTACAGTACGTGCTTCCTGTCAGTCATTGTAAATCCACAGATAACTACGTATGTCTCCAACGCCGTCTAAATAATGTATTTTTGTTTATCTCTGAAGCTTCACTCAAGTCATCGTAAACTCTACTCATATTTATGAAGGCTAATAAGGAAGATGACAGAAATCATTAAAACCTATTTGAATGCTGACCTCAAATCTATCACATGTTATCCTTTTTTTTCATGGACATCGAAGAACAATTAGTAAAGAAATGTGGTTTGGAAGTACGTTCGCTCAGACAGAAGCTGGAAGTAAAGGAGATAATGTGATGAGATGCTTGTGTGAAATCAGCACAGTGATTGATTCATTTTCACAGGTACAGAAAGTATTTCCTGATTGCTCTGACCTCTCAGTTATTACCCAACCCTGTGTTAGCAAAAGTCATCATTTAAAGAGTGATTTACTGATCCGTCTATAATGAATAAATCTATAAGTAACTCTGGTTTTCTCTGTTCTTTTTATTCCAAATAGCATACTTGAAATTGATTATAAGTTATAATTGAAAGTATGTTTAGTCTCTCACCTCATAACAGCCTGTGCCGACCTGCTCACTGCTGAGTTTCTGAAAAACTTTGCATGTAGTAATGAAACTATAATGAGCCAAATTGTCTTTTTTCCTCGCATAAAATGGCTGTACTAAATCTAGCATGTCCTTTGGCAATGTTTGCTGTTGTGTGTCAACGAATTATGTAAAAGGATGGCACCCAACCTGCTTTTCATAAGGCTGCTGATTGCTAGCTCTTATTACTTGACTTCATATTGATTTCACGGCATGTCAGCATGTGATCATGATTCATGGGAGTTGCAAGTGCTGTATCAACATTTTCGCTCACCCTGATCCAATAAGACTTGATGTTGTCCTTGGGTCAGGTTTGTAACAGTAACTGAAATTTACAGCTGTCGTTACAGCAGATTGATGACAAAGAATGTCAATTATGGATGTATGGAAGACAAATCACAGCCCAGATGAGTATTATTTACATGCACTCCATTGATTTTAGATGCCTTTACTGATCTTTAAACTGCAACAAGGGCAAAGCCCTGTTAAAATGTTACTTTAAATCCTGTCTTAAAACAACTTGAAATACACTAATGCCTGTTCATGGCTATTTACTTCTCCTATATTGAGACATTTATGGAACTATAACACGTATTTATGTTATCTGCATTTCGGTTGATATTAAGGGTGCTAAATTCAGTTTTTACTTTGAAAACTAAGTGTCAGTAATAAATATCGTTATTTAAAGTCATTGCTGTTATCATTGTAGCAATGAGCTAATATCTGAGCAAAATGCAAAAATCTAATTATGTGTTATGAACAAATTATTTGAAATCCCCCCTTTTTTTTAGATGTTCCTGTTTAGCTGGGGGTTGCATTCCATGGAATAATAATGCAAGTATTCAATATTCTCTTTTTTCTTTATACTTATAAAAGCTAACCATAGCCATGTTTGAATTAACCTTGCAGGAAATTAAAATTGAATATTAATTGAATTTGTATCTAAACTGTACAAATATGTCATGCCCCTCATGATAGCTCAGGTTATGAGTGCACACCTTTTTTCCTATAAATGTTAGCATTTTGGTCAGGTCAGTGTCAAATTCGCTCACGGAGGTAAAAAGAATATTCATTTTAAATGAAAAAACAAAACAATATATTGTTAAGTAAATATTTTTCCAGGTTTAGAATTTTTGAGGAAACCTGAATTCTGTAGATAATTACAGTTATCAGTAAAACATAACTTTATTAAGATGTGGTGTTCCTTTATTTTAGATAGGTTTTTATTACTTATTTGTGACACTAGAATTAACGAATAAATAAATTAATGTGAATTAGAATAATATATATATATATATATTTTAACCCCCATGACGGAAAGTATAAACGCTAAATAATTTTATTGAAGTCTTAAAACTCTATCTTTATCTTAAAAAGTCTTCAAACTGTGTCTTTCTTGCAGTGGTTTGAGTTCTGCTAACCTGTGTTGTACAGACAATGCTTCATGTCACCTGCAACATCTTATGCTATTAACTGTTGGACACTTCACACATCATTTTACAAAAGGCTGCAACTATGCTTCTAATCTACAATGAGAAGGGTCGAGTACTTCCTGGGGTGAATTCATTAGAGCAAATAGCCTGTCCTTCATTC
Source organism: Craterocephalus stercusmuscarum (assembly GCA_037177115.1). NCBI lineage: Eukaryota > Metazoa > Chordata > Actinopteri > Atheriniformes > Atherinidae > Craterocephalus > Craterocephalus stercusmuscarum. The sequence continues at coordinate 14,988,235 of JBBDHI010000013.1, read as the reverse complement.
CTTATCATGTTGCCATGGAAACAAGAGAAGAACAAAGAAAATTTATATGTATATTTTTTTTCAGTACAAGGACCTGTTTAGTTGCTAGAGCCCTGTAATTTCTAGAAAATGCAAGAAAATTAAAGACTTTTTTCTTAATAATCCACAAAAGTAAAACAATTAAGTAAGAAAACTACTAATAATGCCCATGCCCATGCCTTCCATGCTTATGTAGGCTAGCTAATTAAAGAGTAAAATGAATAAGAAAATAAAATCTGAGCTTTTATCATACTGTATAAATTATTTATTTACATTAC
>JBBDHI010000013.1:14971949-14983006 GCA_037177115.1 Craterocephalus stercusmuscarum | reverse complement strand
TAGATAGATAGATAGATAGATAGATAGATAGATAGATAGATAGATAGATAGATAGATAGATAGATAGATAGATTTATAATTTTATTATTTGTCATTGTAACAGGTATAACAAAATTAAAAAGCCCTCCAGTCAGTGGAAAATGACTAGAATAAAAAACATACAGTCTATCTAAACAATTTTTTATGTTGGGGAAGATCGGTTTAACAGTTCTGTAAAGCCTGTGTAAGAGCAGACATTTTATAGTAACACGAGACAGTTTTTAGTGTTTCTTGTCCTTTAATGCATGAAATATGAGGAATTTTTCATTGTTGGCTCTTCTACAAGCTTTTACATATCTTGAACTTAGAGCAGATTTTTCAGCCCCTCTGCCTGACATGCGAGTCCCCAGTGTGTCTTTTTAAGGAGAGCTCTACAAGGGGGAGGTGCAAAGAGGAGGGCAACATCGGAGCATAAATAATCCCCTGCCTGGCCCAAAGAGGAGCAGTACTGGTTCACACAGAAGCAGCGTTAGCCAATGTTCAAACCCCATCAGACAGGCATGACAAATAAAAACCATCTGGTTCCAGCACCTCCCCACCCTGAGCAAGAGACACGATCGATTTAATCTTCTTCAAAAAAGACATGCAAAACGTTTTGTTATGGGTGTAAGAATTAGCAGATCTTGAGGCATGGCTGACTACTTATCCCATGTATGTTGATATCAAAGCATGTTTTCCCACACACATTCCTCCATCCTTTAAAGACTCCAACAATCTGACCCGACTGTTTCTCAGATACATTACCAGTGTTTTTCATCCTCACCCTGTCACCCATCAAGGGACCGAAATCAAAGCCTCATTGAACATCACTGTTTCATCCGCCTGCCTAGACCGTCATCATGCACAGCGCCCTCGTAGCTTTTGACCTTCTCAAGCTTCCACCTACCGACGGCTGCAGAGGTGAAGCACACCACCACTCTTGTGCATCTAAGCTTTTTTTTTTTTCATACACACATGGTGTTAATGAGTCCCCTCCCTTGTGGTTTCCCTAAAGGGAAAAGTAAACAAGTCAGTCTCATCTTTCCAAACGCAGTTTTCTTTATTAGACATCACGTCAGCATCCCTTAGAAACTGGCAGAGGAGACTTTTCGTTTTTTAATGAATTGCGACTATTTTTTTTCATACAATTCCGTTGAAGCCAAGCTGTGGAATCTCTTAGTAACAGGGCTCTTCTGAGTCATTTGCATAACACAAAGCTTTATCAAATCTCAGCTGTAACCTTATCTTAATAAGCCCACAACCACATTTGCAGACTTTTTCAGTATTTTTTTTTTGGCACAGCTTAAAGTGTTTCAACCTAAAATACTGCACAGCAGTAGATTAACCACTATGGACACTTTAGATGCTTTCATTTATTTTAGATGAATGCAAACTGAGCTACCTAGCGACCCATGCTTTTTTACTCTTGCTTATTACATATTGCTAGGTAATAGTGGGATAGATAATTGTTTTTATATAGCATGCTAGTCCCCGTGGAAAAGGGGAAAGAGAAACTCAATCAGCAACTGTACATCATTACAGCAACGCTCACACACACACACACACACACACACACAAAAGACAACAAATGGATATACAGTGAGTGTATATGATCTATGTACAGCCAAGTTCCCTAACAAATCAGCAGCCAAAGGAACAAAGTCATGATTCTACTTGTGTTTGGGCCGGTGTATAAAATCCTGTGACAAGCAGGGTTGCACTGTGTAGGTATGAATGCTGTTTTTTTATGTTTATGCTCCTGATTTCTGTTTTGAATCATTTTAGAAAAGATTTTCTTCCTTCATCAAGATTAAGACCATTTATCTGTTTCATCTGTTGATTCGAACGATTACAAAACATCTGTTTATATTTCATTGAATGGTGGGAAATTTAAAGGATGGAAAAATAAAAGATAATTATATTATAAAGCTAGAACCAACTGGACTGACATGATGAACTTATTATGATTGAGTTTTAGGAAATTTGAGATTTCCTAAAGAAAACCCAGAGGGACTGTGGATTTTATCCACATGTTGGGTTGAAGAATCAGTACAAAGAGAATAATCTGTGATATTGAAAAAGTTGAGCAACAGGTTGCATATGTATAGAGAAAAAAATGGGGCCAAGCCCCGAGCCCTGCGGAAAACAGTACTTCAGCTAATAAGATAAAGATATTCAGATTAATGCTAAATGTCTGTTAAAGTGCAACACACTAATAACTAAAGCTAATACCCAGAACTCTAAACAATGTAGTGCAATGCTGTGATGGGCAGTATCAAAGGCCTAACTGTCAGCAGCAGGTCATTAGTCACCTTATTTAACAAGTGCTGTCTGCAATATGAGGTGTTCTAAAACCAGACTGGAAGCTGTTAAAAACACTCTTATCACTCATAAAATGCTATCGGCTGTGCAGAGATGACTTTCTCCAGAAGCTTACATGAAAAGAACAACAGTGTGTAGCTACGTGTATGCAAGTAGTCCAAATGAGATTTCATTAGCAGCACGTGAACAAATGGCATGCTGGAAGCTGTCTGGAGAAGAACCAAAGGCCAAAGTATTATTTTAAAAACCTGTAATATAAAAAGACTAGTTGTAGAGAATATTTTACTAAGCAGCCAAGTGGGAACAATATCTAGAATACATGAGGAGATCTTCATGTGGGAGGGATGTACTCTTTGACTCCACTGAAACTATGTACAAGCAGAATTACCAGAGGGGATGGATTTCTGTAAGAAAATGGCTGCATTTCTGATCTGATTTTGTCTTTATTCAAAAAAATTTCTGAATTTCATTTTCAAAGCTCCATGTAAGATTCTTCAGAAGACGAATCATCTTTAATTGTATTTCATGAATAAGCCATTAATTTTAGAGCTAATCTAAATCAGCTTCTTCAAAACTGCAAAATCCAGCATGGCCACTGATAAAGGAAACTCACTCCTAGTTTTGGAATGTGCTGTTTAACTAGAAATCCTCCCTGGTTGGGAAACTTAGTAAAGCATAGTTTCATTTCAATACTGCCAGTCAACATAGTAGTTGACATTTGAAGATGTGGTATCTAAGCAAGACTTTCTCAGAAAATAATATGAAATTGTAGCCCTCACTTTTACCGATCCCTCATCCTCTCTTCAAAAGAAAGATCAATATAGAGGCTAACTGGTTAAGAGAACATGTTAGTATATGGTTGCACCAGTGATTATTCTCCTCATTCTGGCAGCTCCTAATGAGGGAGGCTGCCTGTGCATGCTTCCCCTCTATCACAGCCCTTGCCTTTCTACTTGCAATTCTAAATTCATATGATACTCCCTTATCAACACATGTTCAAATTTGGTTTTTTTGGCCTGCATCCTGTAATGATTGTGAGCTACAAAATCAAAACAGCTTTGAGAATTATTCTAACCCTGATTGAAAAAATCCCCTTAGCTTTGTTTTCCTTGATATGAAAAGATGACATTAATCTTACCGTCAAAAAGGGCATAATTGCCACAGTGATAATAATGCATGCGTTTAAAAGACGCCGGCACTCACGGGTGAAAGGACCTGAGGCGGAGGGGTTGACACTGTCGCTGCTATCCCCGCTCTCACTGCAGGAGACCTCATCATCAGACTCCCGCACAGAGGAACACGGGGAGGAGGAGGCTTCCACCTCCTCAAATTTCCTCTTCAATATTCCGCTCATGGCCCGCCGCATCTGCACCTGAAACCGAGAGACAGCAGAGGGGCCACGCATTATTTAATATCTAGTTTAGGGCCTTCATAATCCTCAGTTCACTCAATTAGCCACCAACCCAACTTCACCACAAACACACACACACTAACACACACAGGGAATGTTTCCTGCTGCTCTCCCAGCTTCCAGGCGTTCCCTGGGTCATTGATCACCTTTGTACAAAGGAGCAGAGATGGAGGAAGAAAGCTGCTAATTACATACTTTGTCTGCCTAACAGGAAGTTCATTCTATTGTGTCTGATGGAGAGGTTGGAGAAAAAGACTGACTAGACCAACTCGTCTTGCCCCTGCTACCTGTCAGGATTAACTTTTGTACAGTATATAATACAATGGAAAACACTGGGTGGATTGCAGCTGTAGCTATAAAGCTGAATGATAACTAATTCAATGTTTAAAAAAGCAGCTTACATAGAAATGGAATCCAGAATTTTGTTATGGTAAGTTTTAAATTTGGGCAAAATTGCCATGAAATGTGGTGATATGTTTTGTTGTCTGCTTATTTAATACAGGTCCAAGCACACCTTTCTGTCTAGCTATCCAATACGACTTTGATCGCATGAGATGATGCAGAACTATCTCTACTGTGTACATCTAATGAGCTACTCTTAAATCAGATAGTTTCAACAAAAAGGAAAAAAACCTTAAAAGGCCTCAGGTGAATGCAGTTATAGCCACGGCAGCATAAAGGGAAAAAAATCTATACTGCAAATTGTTACAACGGTTCGTGCAATCCTCTGCAAATGCAACCAATAATCACGTATCATAAAGCACTTTCTAAAAATAGTGAAGAAGCAGATGTAATTGCTGCATGAAAACCTTTCACAGTTCCGTCAACAATGACGGGGTACAGCGACGCTGCGTGGAGAGTGAAAAATAACCCTTTTATCCAGTTTAATGTTGGTGGATGTCACTCATGCAAAGGTTTCTCTAACAGACCACTTCAGTGTCAAGTGAGAGAGTCCATTAACTCCCCCTGACTGATCATGCAAATAGAAAAACAAACAAGAACAGGCTCATCCATCAAATACACTAAAGCTGATTGTTATTACGCTGAAACTGCCTGTAAATGCACCAGCACCCTAACTATGAAACAGTGCATCATTTTGATTTCTGCTTTTGTTCCTATCAATACCATCCCACCATGCACACTGTAATAATACCGAGCAAGTTTGAAAATGTCGTCCTTTAATGTATCAAAGTGCAAAGCCCTGTGTTCCCAGTTATCTGAACAGCAGTAACTGGAACATCATGTCACAATCCAACAGAACACAGCAGTGCTGCAGTGGCATAGCAAGGATTGCTATGACTGGCACTTTCTCCCTCTCTGCTTTCTCTCTTAGAATCTGGAACCAGTAGAGACAGCATGCATCTCCAGCCAGTCCCACTCTGTCTATCTGCCAGAGCAGCTTGTGGGGGAGTTCCATTCAGAGACAGCCTCAGTGTTTCATCTGGGCTCTGCTATCAAGTCATTACAGATGCAAATGCTGCCTGAGAGAGAGGTGCAACCCAGAGCAGACTCGCGGTACCAGCGAGAGGGTCATTGTTCCCTGGAAGCTGTGCTTGTTCAGCGCAGTGACATGGCACGGCTAGAATTTGGAGAACCTCCAGATTCAACAGCTCTACCTACAATTAAGGAATGTAAGGCATCCTCCATGTGGGAGAGAGTGGAGGGGAGAGGAGAGAGTCAGGATAACCTAATTGAGAATATTTCTCTTCATAAAGAATTAATAATTTCTTGGAGGACAAATATGTGGCTGGAGGGAGCTGTCTTTTACAGTCTTATAGTGAACGGACTGAACAGAAACTCTATCTCGTCTCCCATCTGAACGAGCGCGACGCGACTAAGATTAACTACAGTAGAAAGGGAATACATTACATAATCATCTCTTGTGAGATTAAAAAATGTGACTAACTAAAGCTGCTGATGCCACATTAGAGACCCATTTCTTCTGCATTTGTCCTTCATTTGTGCCAAACGAGTGGAAATTTCCAACAGAGGTGACCTGGGCAATTTTACTCAATTTTTCTAGTGAGGGTCCTAATTAGATACCAGTGACGGAGGCATCTTCATACTCTTAGCCCTTAGCTGATGCTGCGCCAGGCTTTGATACCAAAAGTGGTTTCCATGGAGATTCTAATGTACGCTCACAACTAGTGCTTCCCCATATGGCAGCGTTTCCAGTGTTAAATACTGTGTATGAGGACACTTGACAACAAAGCAGTGATGTCATGATGAATTCACGTTACACATTTGTCTGCTTTTTGCTACGACGGCATGAAAAGTTAGAATCCTGACATCATAAACCACAGAGCAGTGGGTGATGAACTGTGGGGTGAACCTCCTCCATCGCGGCTAAATAAAACACAGAGACGGATGCTCCTCTCCTAACAGCTCTCTCTTTGTCTTCACTGTTGCCTTACCACTAATCGAGGCTGGGCAGCGCACACACACTATTATAAAAAGGGGGAAAATGCCAGAGAAAATAATGCAGCAGGAGCCAGCTCGGAAAGCCCCTCCCTAAGTTTGCCTCTGTGTGAGCACACACCGAGCAAAGATACCAACTCTCATCCTAAATCAACAGTGCTGGGCACGCTCGCATCCTCGATGCATCGATTTTCCTCCCATCATTCACAAAGTTCCCACCATCGCCGTAAACTGATCTGACCGAGTGAGGCTTAAAACGCTCATCCCCAGTGATGCCAACAAGCCTATGGCATCTGGAGCAAGTCATGACACATCAATCCTACTGTGACCACATTACACTTCTGCATGTGTGTGCGTGTGTGTGTGTGTTTTCTTAGCCCTCACAGGAACAACTGACCTGTATCCACTGGCAGAGTGTGACTCCTTTCACCTCCTTTCGCAGTGCAGCCACACAGTCACAACTGTGACTATTCAAAAAAGGTGAAACATGATGAATGAAGAGATTCCCATTTTGTTTCAGTCCGCTGACTTGCAGCAACCCCTGAGAAAGAAGGGCGCAGGAGAGTGAGGGAGACTAGTAATTTTCCAGCTCTGGCTGCACTGTCGCCACCATATGCTTTATTGTTACAGGACGACAGTCTTTCTCACTTGAACTCCCTTTCTGTCACTGTGTTGCTCTCTCCTTCTCTTTCTCTCTTTGGCCACACAAAGGCTCATTAGCTGCAGCCGGCTGAAAGGCAGGAGCCTGACTGGAGCCGAGCGGAGCGGAGCAGAGCAGAGCAGAGCAGAGGCAGCCTGTGAGATCACATGGGTGGGATGTCTGAGAGAGAGAGCCAGGCGTGCCTCTGCTACTGCTGTCTGCAGATATTTTTACCAACATGAGCTGGAGAGAGGGAGGAGGGCAGCGGGGGGGGGGTAGAAAGGAGCAGTATGGGGGTGGGGGGCAAAATGTTGAAGAAATTGATGAGGGGAGGTATGTGGGAAATGCAGGGCAGTGGGAAAATGGGGCAAAGGGGTTTTAACAGAAATGCATAGAGGAGAGGATTCACGTGGGAGTAATGAAGTGGAGGGGGAGAATGAGGAAAAGGTGGAAAAGGGCAAAAAAAGGAGAGGAAACATCTGATGCCAAGAACAACACAACAGAGAAGAGAGTGTGTGTGTGTGTTGTGTGCATGTGAAAAAGCTTCAGTGAATTCTTCAGATGAGAAGTTGAGGCTAAAATCAAATAAAACAACTTAAAAAAAATCACAGATAATTGTTTGGAAAAGTAAAGGTTTTCCCGATGCAAACAGTTCGGCAAAGAAAATCTGCTCTCACGTTGCCCTGTAGTTACAAGAGGTTGAGATCAACATAAACTACCTCATCCACAGGAAATAAGATTTGTCAGCGCTGAAGCGAATGTGCTCCTGACACTTCCTATTCCAGGAAGTTCCACTGAAGAGTTACTGGGGCCTCAGCCTGCGCAGTGAAAGAGCCACTATCCCATTCTTGCACTCAGTTGGATCGTATGTCAACATAAAAGGTCCAGCACTTCCTCTTACAGGATAGCTTTAAGCCTAGACCTTTTTTTTTTCCTCCCCTTTGAGAGCCAATGCAGTATTAGAGCTATTACGATAGGAGGCCAATTTTCTGAGTACAAACACATGCATACTACACCTCTCTTTATTACTGCGCGACAGGAAACATTTGAGATATTCTGAATAAAAAGATTATCATTCACTGTTAACAGATCCCCAGTTTGTTTTTAAAGCTCTCTGTAAGATGTCCATTGTGAAGAATCTGGAGGCTCATATGTCTGTTGAAGACATTGACCGGAGATTTGTAGTTTTCCTTCTATACAAATGCAAAACAAATGCAATTTGCCTTTGCTATGCTCTCGTATCGTCTCCAGAGTCTCTGCTGAACCTCGGCTTCACAACGCTGCACTCTTCCTCCATCCATGCTGCCTCTAACCACCTCTCTCTCACGGACATTATCAAATCATCAAGTCATTGGGACATATTAGAAGAAAGAAGATATAACTACAAAATAGTCATGATTTTCAAACATAGTTTCTATAGGAAACTCATCATGAACAAATCATGAAATCAGCTGATTATATTCCCTTATTGTCATTATTCTGTGATGTAACCCTAACCCTAACACTGATGTGCAGCTGGGCAATATTTTCATACAAAATGCTAAACTGGGAAATTCAGTTGACGATATTAGAGGGGGTCAGATATAGCAGTTAGGGGTTTTTATCTGGACATTTAATCGGTTCCTTTTAAATATGAGGTTTGTAGACAGAGAGCCAGAGGAAGAGTACTGGGTGTACTCTAACAGACCTTGCTGAGTACTTAGAGCTTACATTTAGCGATTACAGATGAATCAGAAAGACCACAGAACAAGTAAGTATTTCACCACAACTTCAACAGGAACAAGATGCACATACTTTATAAATACACACACTCACAGTAAAGCCATTAAACCATAGCTCCAAGAATTAATAAAAGGAAAAGGAAATTCTATTGTCTTTAAGGCATTTGGATATAATTCTAACAAGTATGACAGAACTATAAACACAGTATGTATTAGATGGATACTGTCCTCATGATCGTCATATTTTATTTATCATCATTTCACATTTAACATGTTCAGAATGTGTTTCTCTCTTCACTAAAAGACTGTTCAAAAAATCAACGGCAAGTGGCTTAGTCATACTAATAGGTGGGAACATGAGAAAAACTGATTCATAATTGGCAGATTTGTGGTTCAACCTAGCAGTGGGGGGGAAGGAAAAACTAATATTCACATCTCCGACTTAAATAACATTTGCATCCGTTATTTGCATAAAGGAAGTTGGTAGACAAATACCCAATTCTGTTTTTTAAAACAAGGTCCTAATAAAGATGTAATAATATGAACCTGTTTTTTGCAACCTGGTTGTTCCTCTGATAATTTTTTCCCACAACCTCTTTTGTCATTTTGTTGAACCATCTTACCTGCAACGCATTAATGATAAGCTTCACACATTTGGGCTGCAAAACTGCAACACACGAGCTGGAGATGACATTTGTTACACCATTGCACCAATTTCCATTGTGACCTATATTTGCTCCGACTTCCAGAGGCTCCCTCATCTGAATGAAAGCAACTGAAGATGGCATGGAAATATGAAGAGAGGTTTAGAAATTATTTAATTTCATATGTGTTGTCATTATGCAACTGGGGCCACGTGCCAGATGTTACTAATAAAAGGTGCATTTATAGCTGTTTGGGGATAAAATATGAAATATCCAAACAAAGTAATGTTTATCAGTGAGAATAGGGGAGCCAGTTCTGCTATCTTTAAAGATTAGAGACACAGGACCTGGCTTTGCATGTGTTGAGTTAAAATGCTTCATTTAAAAGCAGCGACCACATAACGTCCTCATGTTGTCACTAAAATATTAGTCCTTGAGCTGTCTGGATTCATGTAAGCAACTCTTCAGCAGGAGAGAGAGAGACTGGAGGGAATCATTGTGTGTTACTGTCCTTATTCAACATGCAGTCATTTCACATTATATACAAATACCACAAAGCCCAAATGGCAGAAATATTTAACCTACTTCATTAGATTGGAGAACAAAACTATGAAAAGAAAAGATGAAAAAATAAGCAATGCAAGTCTCAGTCATGTGTGAAAGGGTCTACCTGGCAGCAGTGAGTCCAGGTTGTAGCGTAATAGTCCCACATCCAGGCCCACCATAGAATAGTCTCTTGTTTGGGCTTGTATCTTTTAAATTTTGTTTTGTTTGAAACTTTATGTTCCGATTTAATACCTGCTCTAGAATTTAGAATTTATTTGCTCTTTGGATACGTTCAGACATTAAAGATCCACTTTTTGGCCTTGAAACTCTGCGTTCCAGACTTGATTACTTCTATTGTGTGTATTTCTGGATCTGAAAAAAACAGCATGGGCATGCATAACGTTGCAGCTGACGTTCACTTTGCGCACACATTATACGCTAGCAAGCGGTTGTACGAACCAGCCATTTCAACACACATCAGGATGGATGATGAATTAGCCGTCGATAGGGGGGGATAAGGCAAAAGTGAAGTAGAGTGTATTCAAATGTTACTTGTTTACAGTAAGTCAAACATCATGGTTTGTCTTAGATAACCCAATGCATGTAAATAATCTCCATGTCCAAGCCTGCTGGAGTAACAAGTTTCCCATCAGCAAATGACCCAAAACCAATCAATGAACCAGATTAATTTAAAAATGCCCTTTACAAAGAGAAATCATGATTACTCAATGAAGTTATTTTCACTGTAGGTCCATTTCATTATCTACCATAAAACTGTGCTGGATTTGAATCCAAATCATGCTCTTTACTTCAAAACCTAACCGTATAGATTTGGTGCCTTAAAAGTGACCAAACAGTGAGTTTTGAAAAAAATAAAAATTAACAGTTGTATAAAAAATGAAAGTCATAAAAAGGAGCTCAAAAGGAAATTGACTCGCAACCTAAAGCAAATGATTCTCATAAATAAAGCAAAAATAAAGCAGGGTGATAGATGCTATACGGCAAAAATAGACAAACCTCAGCTTCCTTTAAGTGAAAGTACATTCACATCACCTTAAAAGGGGAAGTTCGGTATTTTTCAACCTGTACCTATGTTGTAGCATGCTATTTTTACGATTTGGAAGAACACAAACACGGACCATGTTGCTATTATCTTAGCAAAAAGCAGACCGTCCTACATTACGGAGTGATCTATGAGTGAATTTTCCCTTTTTCCATGGCACATGGTAGTAACGTAATCGCCGTGTCAGGTATGCCCTACAGGCTTGAAAGGATCTCGAAATGACAACAACAATGAAAATACAAGCTGCTAGCAGGTCACGGAGGGATCGGACTAG
>JBBDHI010000013.1:14948371-14959676 GCA_037177115.1 Craterocephalus stercusmuscarum | reverse complement strand
CTTATAGCCTCACAGTTACTAACATTTTGCCGTAGGCATGTTTACTATTTACTGATTACAAATTACACTGAATGTCAGAGTTGCTCAAATGAAAAACCTTCACATTATTGCTTGTTTCTTACCTTTTACTGTACATGTGTGTAGAATTTTGTTAAATTTCAAGTAAATGCAAGTATAGGTCTGATATAAATAGGGTCAGAAGTACTCCATTCATTAAGAGCCTTTATAGAGCTAGTCCAAAATATAGTAACTGTGAGGCTATAAGTTACTATGGGTTAGGAATAAGATCATCAGAGCTGTCAGATGACGCTTGTAAGGACGACTGTAGTCGCCATGTCAAGGTAAAACAAACATCTTCCACAATTACCTTTGTCTGAAAGAAGAAACTTTAACTATATTAAAAAAGAAGACAAAATTGTGTTGGTAAACAGTGTTGGTAAATTGATCTGGGAGATCTGACACTGAGTCAATGTCCACAACCTTAATTAGTTTCATTTCACTATCCAAATGTAATTTAAAGATTTCATGTTCCCAAATGCTATTTAATGTCACCCTGACTGTCTTTAGCATCCATATACATGTTGATGAGAAGTTGGTTCTTCTACACGTTATAGACTATCAAAAGATGTTTTCCTGTCAAACAGATTGAGCTGAGTTTCAGAAGTCATTTACTGTCCGTCTGTCAGTACGAAACTGCAAATGTCATGTTGTTGAAAAGTCCAGGTTTACATGAGGGAAAGTGATCAGCTGGCTGTTGAAAGCACCGGTGTAACCTGATGGTTTTGCCTGGACAAAGGGCCAGGTTACACCTGACACTCTGCTCTGCACTGGTCTAAATAATGCATCCCACTCAGGCTAACAGTGATATCCGGTATCCTTCCATCACCATGTCACCGTGGACAGATCTATTTAAAACACACTTGTTTTCTCCTTCATTGGATATTTCATCAAAAAAGAGAATTTTTATTTGACAGATCAGGGAAAAGAAATCTACTTTCACATCATACGAAAGATGATATGTGTAAAAACATGCGCTTGTTGGGGTACTTCTGTGTGTGAGAGACTTCTGATATTCATAGCAGCAGAATCATTAAGAGTGTCACTTTAGGGAGCTCTGGAGAGCTTTTGTGCGCAGCCTGCCAATTTTCTGCCTTTATAGAGCTGCTGATAGAGGCCCCTAAGGCTGCAGAGAAAGTAAAACCCTGTCGAGTGTGGTGACCTGTGTCCACTCCCTCCTGTAGACCTGGCGATACAATTGCACCACAATGGAAATTCAATCAGGAGATGGACCGGAGTGAGCAGAAACTGCATTCTTGTTCCCATCCAACTTGCCTGATAATCGATCAGTAACTCAAAAGGGAACTTTAAACACATCTGGATTAAATAAGCTACAGAATTGGATGGTAGACTGGAGAGAGGGTCCTCAAATTGACTTTCTCGATCTGTGAGTATAATTATTATTATGTTATCTATGTCCGTATGTGTAGGTTGCTGAATGTAGCAAATGCTGAACATGATATCAGATAATTTTATAGCAGGGTATGATTATTCACCTGTATAGGAAACATAACTAATAGCATGCACTCATATGTTGGGTTTGTTGCTACAATACAATGTGACTACAGTACCAACACTTGTTTCCAGTGAGGTGCTGAACATAGAAGGGTTGTTTTTGACAGCTACATTAAGTTGTTAGAGAAAACCACCTTTGGAAGGATGTACTTTCTGCATTTATAGACCAAATGGCAACATGAACCAGGTGACCCAGGAACATGGGGGTTTGTTTTTCTCCTGGTAATTTTCTCTCTCTGTTTTCTCTCAAACTACTTTCTCCCATGGTTTCGCTCTAATCCCACCTTATTGACACTTCCCTGCAGAGTCACTCTTTATAATGTCACACAGCAGCGGTGGCCACGTTACATTTATATGAGAGTACAATTAAACAGGTTAACTGCCACTATCACCCTCTGGCACGGAAACATCCCCACATACTGTAGAGGGCTTATCCAATCAATTCCTGCATTAGACGCAGAGCAGTTTATCCGTGAATATCACCCACTGACTGCCGGCATCCTTCAAGCATGGACAAATTAGCATTAGCGTCAAAATTAGTTATACTGTCACTTATGAAATGACAATAGCATGCCTGTTTAAAACAGGCTCTAATGATCATTTTTAGATATTTTCTTTAGGTCAGTATCTTAATGGATCAAATGACTTGTGACTAAGAGACATATTGTATCTGTATGCAGAGACCGTTTCTGGTTTTTAAACTTACCTTTTCCCAGTGCAACATTTTCAGAAGCAGCCAAATATATTTTATTTTAAAATATCTGTCCAAAGCTTTTATAAACCCTTTGGATGCCATGCAGCAAATTGCAGAGTGTCACGGTTAGCAGCAGGCTGATGGAGTTAGTGGAGAGCTGGGCGACTGGAGACATATTGTTCACAGAAGTCATTGGAGGTCAAAACAGGCACAGCAGAATGAAAACTACTCCAACATCTATCATGTGTACAGAGCATACCTCCAAAGGAAAAGGGTTGATTTTTCATTTTGCTACAGGCATTTTCAGCTTTTTCCAATCTATGAGAATTATTTGATTATAGCAAAGAATAATAAATGTCTGTGCAAACGTGTGAACTGAGATGGGTTCAGAATTTGAGCCTCTGTATCTTGTAGTGAGATAGGACATAAGAGGGTCCATCTGGCCTCTGCAGGACCCAGCCCGGGATTACATACCGTATATATAAAGAGCATGTTTTAACAGTGAGCCGGAGTTTGATAACTTTATTCCTTTCTCTTTTCTTTGTTCCTTTTTTGTCACACTACCGAAGCACAAGTTGGAAAAATTTCCAATAGCTAACATTATCCTGTAAATTGTGAGTAAATTCTCAGCGCACTGCGTCGCTCCAAGTCATTTTACACTGAGAACAATGAGGCCAATCAGTCCATCGTGGATGATTTTAATAGTGGAAGACAATCTGGCAGACTGCAGAGATGCATGATTAGCAGCCTATGGGAGCAAAACATGTCATATTCCAACAGTGTGAGCTGCATCCGAATTTGAATGACAGGGTATCCATGACTACTATTACAAATGGGAGTCTGCATGGTAAATCCTCATTTAGAGGAAAAGAATGTAATAAAAGAATATATGTAGAAACGGACCATTACCATCGTGCAACGACGTATATCAGATCTCACGGGTTTGCAGCCAGTATTGCCATCTAATGAAACCACAAATGCTGGGTGAACATTAGACTGTGTGGGGTAAAGGAGAAGTGAATTACTGTTTCAGCAGACTTGCTGGCTTTATACATGCACCTCATTTGCATTCATACTTTCTGGAGGGACAAGAGGCACAAAATGTTAAAGCAGATGTTAGAATGGTCGCTGTTGTGTTGCAGGATAATCATCATTTTACATGTTTCCACATTTATATTAACAAGTTACATCTAGAAGAAATGGATTTTCATTGTGAATTGTTTCTTTAAATGGATTCACTGCAAATGATCCCATAAATGAAAAATATCAAGCTGGAGAAATTGATGATGCAGCGACTGTGTTTCACCACCAGATGGCTGGTCGGTCCCCACAGAAGTCATTAGAGGACTCTGCTGGACAGAATAATTCTACTGAAGCTCTTTATTCTCTCCACTGGATGATGCATTTTGATCATCTTTCTGTCCATTCTTTGGAGTACTTCAGGGCAATTACAGAACAATCTCCCTACAGACACTTGACTTTAAACTGCAGTTCTATTTATCCACAGCAAGATTAATGAAAAAGAAAATATGAATGATTGAAATGTATTAAATCTAAGTAAACATATGCTTCTATAATAAAATGAATAAAACATTCCCTGTGACTCCATAAAAAAAACTGACTCTATTATTAATCTCTCATGAACCCTTCTTAAGTTGAAATAACTTCTGATTTAAGTGCTTACGCCACAAGACGCTCTCACTGCAGCAAAGATTAATTAAGCGTGATGCATTTTGCATAATGGCCACTTGTGTTTGGGAAAAATTTCAGTTAACATAAATCACTGTGGGAGGCCGGGTAATTGATATTGGGAGAAAAATCTGACTTGTGGGTATCTCTGAGTTTACTCTAAGCACCGCAGAGCAGCATCAAAGCTTCCAGTGTACTGGATATGTGCCATTCATATGACACAGTTTAGTTGTTCATTCAATCAGAACATTTACATGATCACTATATTAAGTAATGTGGGCCAAAGTATTATAAATCAGATGTACAATAATGTATTGATGTGATGAAATCTGGGTCCTACATCTCTTTCAATTAAGTGGTCAGATGATTTAATCTAACACTCTTCTCAATGTTTAGTGATTAACTGGAGCAACTTGGATTTTAAATAATCACCTTTTGGGAAATGCTGCGCCTGTCATGTCATTTACATCTGGATATGTTGACTCTTGCCATTTAGACATCTAAGCTAATTAACATTTTTATAAAAAAAAAACAAGTTGTTAAACTCTAACCATACAATTGACTTAGATTTGGCTGTTTTAATCATAACACTGCTGAGTCAGATCAAGAATATTCTTAGGTCAAAATTAATTATTCATATTTCCATGTACTGCATATGCTTCTCCTTAATTACAGAAAGTGGCTTTGGAGAGACAGCAATATTTCTTAAGCTTTATACAAAATAACCTTCAATTTAAATCTTGTCGAATATATCTATGTTTCCAGCATGGACATGCGTCTTTTTGATTTTGTCACCCTTTTTTAATGATTAAAAAGGGCTTTGATTTATTGCTACTTTCATGATTTCTTGAGGGGAAGATACTTTTTATATTTGCACTAACCAGTTTGATATGATAACAATGCTTCAAATGGTTTCATAGAAATAAATGCAAGATATGAATTTTTTTAATGAATTTTCTTGGCATTCAGCCATCGGGTGCAGGTTCTGGTTGAATTAAACTAGATAATGACAGAAGACACTTTTTCCTAGCTAGTTATTTCACCATGCCAACACTGTCTAAGAGGCTTTAAAAGGTTTTGGACTTCATCCTGATCATAGATACTTAGACAAGAGCAACACTGCCCTCTGAAAATATTTTACTGCCCAGCTGTCTCTTCTAGCAGCCAACAACGTTGGGAGACATGCTGTTGAGAAAATATGGATTTCAGTTCATTTTAGGGAGTCCAAAACTGTTGTTTCTTTGAGACTGCCAAACCACACTAAGTCCACAGCATGGCCACTCCAGTGCTTGCATGCGGGTGAATATGCCATGATAAAAAGATAAAAAGAGTTTGAGCTGCTTTTCCTTTTGACAGTTTGGAGGGAAAACAACTGCAGTGAAATGGAACAATGCAGTCTAAATAGATTTCTGACTGATGAGTGTCAAAGAGCTGACAAGTGCAAAAAGGACAGGCCTCAAAGAAGACCAACACTGTCGAAGAAAGCATACTTTGAAACCTTGTTTCACAGTTTGTGTGTGGTGAGATGAAAGCAAATCCAACAGGAAATGTTACAGCCACAGGGTCATTCATTTTGAATTTTAATAGCACATTAAAAAAGTCACTGATTTGAATGTGTTTCGGTTTATTTTACATTGCTTACCATTGAGTCGGCCACATGTCTTTGTACAGGCCAACAGCGATCAGGATAGATTTGTAGTTAGAATTTAATTGACCATCCTGAATATCTCATCGAGAGCAATGTAGGTCGCCCTTTTTTGAGTCATGGCGCTTAGTCTTTTGTCACTTGAGACAGTTATTTTTAGTTGCTTTTTGAGTTTCCATGGTGGCTATTGGTGCCAAGATTGGGTGTCAAGCATGACTATGTCATAGGACAGCAGGGGCTAAATATATGCCCTGTTGCTATGAATGGTGGTGATGCTTTTTGCAAATTGATCATTACATTGTCTCAGGAGTTTGTTCCACACATATGTTATTACTGACAGACATCAGATTATTTACAAATGAATCAGCTGGGATGAAATATACGGGTTTGCCTTGAACTGGGTTTTCTGGCTCTGTTTAAACAGCTTGCCAACATTTTTCCAGGTTAATCGTTTTTCCTTCCTTACACTGGAATGTATGCTTAAGTTACCTTTTCAAGAACTTTGTTTGTTTTCCTCAGCTTTTTGATCTCAGCAGCATTCACAGGTTCAGGTTTGGAAACAAATATTTTTGAAGAGACTAGCATAAATGTTGAGTGGCACCCTTACTGACAGATAGCAGTGGGTGGAGGCAGAAAGGAGTCCAACATCATAGAAAACACATGCCTGCTATTGCATTTTAATGATGTTCTCTCCTAACAGAGGAGGGAACATCAATCAGATTCAAGCTATGTTGTTTGTGACATTTTTCTCTTTTTTCTTGTATTTTAGGCTTTTTTTCTTTTTCAAACAATACTCAAGTTGTCCAAATTGGAGTTAGATGTGGAACAGAATAGCACGGTAATATTTTCTCCTTTTTTTCCACTTTAGTTTTTATTGCAGTTTTAATATGTCTCAGCTGTTTACAGTTAAAAACAATTTTCATTAAGAAGAAGACTAGTTAGAGTCAGTAATGACAAACCATTACAATTTCAAGCAAATAACTCAAACATAACTAACAGTTCCTGGTTATGGTTTTCCCTGATGCTGGAAGGAGTATTTTTTATCAAGTATCGATCCTCCTGTAATGTAACTAGTGAAATATGACCTAGATACGAGACAATGCATGGCAGTGGAATCTCATACCCAAGCAGCTTTGTTAAGGTTAGATGTGCGTCCTCCCAAAATGACTTTTTTCACAGTTCCAAAAGTGTGTGTGTGCTGAGCTTCTAAGCAGCCACAGTGTCTCCAACATTGGTGTCAGGTGTAGAGAGCGCTTTGCTGCTGATTTTGGGTGTAATAAAGAACCGTACCAAATTCTTCCAATTGAACGCCCTCGTTTGTAAATGACCTCATGGAGGAATGTTGAATTTCACATATCAGACTAAATATCTGGTAGAATTTTTAAATTCTTTTTCCTACATTGATTTCAGGTATGACGATGAGTTCCCCTTAGTTTCCGTAGTACCTATGTAAACCATGGGGATTACTTTTAGACATTTACTATTTGATTTATATGCATTCATCATAATCTGCACAACTTGATTTATTTTGTGTGAAGCACAGTTATGTTTTCATCTGATGTTGCCCTTATCTGTTCGCACTTTAAAGTAATCTCCTCTCGATAACACAGCTCTGATTATAATTGTATTTCCCTTAGTTCCCTTAGTTTTGTTTATGAACAAACAGAAAGGTATCACATTTTTCTCAAATTTATCAAACAAATCTTATAAATCACTATTGTATACGAATGGTTTTACTTTAGTAAATGAGCCAAAAATTAGCAGCACTTGCTGAAGCTTTGGTGTATGGATGGTAGCCACTGAATTGCAGCCTCAGTGCCCCAATTCTGCAAACATGTTGAAATATTTAAAATGCCTTGATTCATTACAGTCACATGCTAACACTCAGCAGGTAGGAAGGCCATGCACGATATTTTCACTGCAATTCTAATTCACTGCATCCAAGTGATTCAATGTTATGTGTTTTGATGTGTTAACTGAAGCGACCGATGAAGTTTAACATCTCAAAAAAAGTTGTTGGGGTTTTTTTGTGAAAATTCTTTTTTGTGATTGATGTGGTGATGCTGAAATTAAAAAATCTGAAGTTAACTGGAATATAATGACAGAATTTTCAATTTTCACAGCAAATTTAATTAGATGTTTCTTCATTCTTTCAGTATGAATGCAGCTATTCTTTTCAAGTGAAGTGATCACATTTTTCCAACTGAGAGAAAGGACCTGCAATGTGACTATAGAGATTAATTTATCCAGGTCAAAGTTTTATTAAATTAAAGCTGAAATACTGACTTTATGCTGCTTTTTTGGCTGGTTTTGCTTTTGTTGCCCATTCTCTGTAACAGTACCGATATGTGCCACTCACTTATTGAAGATTTCCTCCAAAGCTGGTGTCATATTGATTTGATCACCCCAAACACCAAGCCTTGAACAGCAGGCTGGGAAACCCCACAGTGAATCTGACCGCATGGTTTCATAGGGGTAGGTTTGTGTTTCTTTGTAAGAGAAATGATGGTTCCTCATTCCCACTGTGATAAAAGAGTCTTTATTAAGCTCTTATCCAGCCTTTATAAAGAGAGTTAAACAAGACCAAAGGGTGCAAAGCACAAGGAGTGACACACTCCTTTGCACACCCTATCAAACAGAGGTCAGAAACTGTCTGACTGACGGTCTGGAACAAAGCTTTTGTTCTCAGTGGTGTGTTCTGACACCTAGCGGGAGGTGAGACTAGCTCAGGTGCATCAGAGATTGCAGTCGATACTATGTGTCTGGTTATTTTCATCTAGAGATTTCAGTAGTTTAGAATTACTGAGAGAATTCTTTTGTGACAAAGCTACACAGTAACTGTGTCAAAGTAAAGTAAATCAGTGAGATGAGTGCATCAGCTGTACATGACAGTATATTTCAGAAATGTAAAGAAAGATAGAAAGAAGAAAGAAGAAATTTCATGTTATTTGTAGATGGGCTCTAAAAAGAAAAGAGACGGCCAGAAGGAAAGCACAAAGGACTCAAGGAGTCAGTCACACATGAAATGAGATGAAAGCTGCAACATAAATCAGACTCCCTTCTGCAAGAAAACCACACAAGCTGCGCCGACTCAGTCCATAACTATCCTCCAGTGAGGCTCTGCTTAACAGGAGCGAGAGATTGGAGCTTTCTCAGGAATCCTTCTGTCTTCAGTGTCTTATGAGGTGTGAACACTTGTAGCTCAGACTGATTCTGTGAAGTACAGTGAGCAATAACAGCTGTGAGTCTGTGGGGACCAGCATGTTAACCCTTGGTGCATCGTGTTCCATGGACAATGTATGTGCTTTTTCCTGGAATGCCTGGAATAAACCTGGGAATGCCTGGGATGAGCCTGGGAAGACCTGAAGTCTGTTTGAGAGACTGTTACAGTGACTGAGGTACTAACCATTTTTATAATAAAAAGGAACTGATAACCAAGTGAAATGTAAACATCATAACAAGACTGACTCTATAGTTGCACTTAGCTAAAAGAGACACGAGAGAGATTTTAAACTTGTCATCTAAGTCTTTGTTACTGTAGAAAATGTTTTTACTGTATATTCAATGCTTCTATTTTTGGGGGGACTTGTGACTATTCTACAAGAATAAATAGATGTATTAAATTGTCAATTTTTTTCTTCTTACAGAGTTTGCATAACTGTCCATAGCTCAGCTTTTCTCTCTTTCAAAGACATATTGTATATTTTCTACAGATATATCATGCGTGAAGTGGGTCCTCCAGCTCCTACAGTACTTTGGACTATGAGCCATAGATTATTATTTTAATAATGGTTAAGCAAATATCTAGAAAGGTTGTTAAATCAGCTGGTATGGCACCACTAATCAATCAATTCATTCATTCTTACACAGGGATGATGTGCTTATTAATGATGCATTTACAGTGTAATATACACATGTACTCACTGAATTCACTGTTAGTGATACTTAACATCAAGTTAAGTATATATGTATATATATATATATATACTTAACATCAAGTTAAGTATATATGTATATATATATACATACTGTATGTATGTATCTATGCACATATATATATATATAAATATATATATATATATATAAATGATATACTGTATATATATGTATGTAAACTGTATATATATGCATGTATGTGTGTGTGTGTGTGTGTGTGTGTGTGTGTGTTGCTTGCATTTAGTGATCCTGTTGGAAACCACCTTTTTACAGCAGCCAGTGACCCAACACCACACTAAATATATCTGTGACAAACTTAGAGTCCGGGAAGTTTTAACTGTCTCCTAAATACTGGAAACTGCCACAGGTCTAAAACGAACATTTCATCTGTGTACAGCAGCAGGACTGAGATGTGGATAAAAGGCATGATGGTGGCAATTAAAAACCTTTTTTTCATCTTTATCCCCAGAACAACAACACATATGAATTTGTGAAATAGGGACAGATATGAGATCACAGATCCAGTTTGACAGTAAGCGTGTATTTTGAAGACAGCTAAGGTAGAGTGTTTTGATGAGGCGGATGATGCCTCTTGAGGTTCGCTGTTTTCAGTTCTGTTGCTTGTTTACTCGTTGCCTGTTTACCGTCTCCTCTTCAGCCAGAAAGTATTTTGTTGTTAGAGCCAAGCTTTGTGTAACAAGACTCCACAGTGCAGATTTCCAAACAAAAGAATGGGACAGGCTCAGTTTAAGACCTTTTTTGTTATTTTTTTTACCTAAAATGCTAAAGAAGTAGCAAATGAAGCAGTTTCAGGGTCTTATTTGATTTGTAAACAAGCCATGGAGGAATAGGGAGGAATCTTTTAACCCTCTGGAATTGATTAGCAGCTTAGCCCTGCATTGTCATTGGCATACCCTAAAAGAATCTACATTCATAAAGATGTATATTAGACACCGTTCCTGTTTCTGTGGGGTTATGATGCTCCACTATTGCTGAAGGATGTTTTCCTGTTTCTAAATTTCTGCATCAATAAGATCTCAAATATCAGCCAAATGTCAGTCAGGGGTTTATAAAGTTTAAGTAAAAAAAATGAAATAAAGTAGAAGAGAAGAAGATCCAAAAAGACAAAAATGATGGTTCCTGATCATTTATTTTTTATTAAATCATCTGAAGTTATGTATGATGGGCAGAAATGAATGCAGTCTTGGTATTTGCTGAAACATGGCTGCACAGAAATGACATGTTTTCAGAAACTGTTGATCAGTCCTGCATGATCAAAGAAAGGAAGACTGTTCTTATTTATGATTTAATAGGGCTTTGTCTTGGCTGTTCATTAAAAATGAACTTTGTACATTGTAAGACAATGTCCAAAAGTGGTACGGGACATATTTTTGTTCATTTTCTAAAATGTGAAACCACTGTAGTAAGAATTCATTTTTCAGGGTGTTTTTAGCTTCTACTTGAGATCAGGTACTGTTAATACTCAAATCATGCTAAAGTCAACGTTACTTTTTTCATCACACATAGATTTAATAAAGCCACAAGCAAATGCATCGCAAGCAATTATCATCATAAAATCACATAACTCACATCATTGGTTGTTAAACTGATCACTAATAAGATCAAACCTTTTACTTTTTTTTTGGGGGGGGGGGGGGGGACAAGAAAGAAGCCTTTCCCTTCTCTGTTGTTTTTTTTTTTTTTTTTTTTTTGTTTGACATCGGAAAAGCGTCGTTTCGGGAAAGAATTTTGTGGCCAGTTTCGACCTT
>JBBDHI010000013.1:14923882-14935878 GCA_037177115.1 Craterocephalus stercusmuscarum | reverse complement strand
CCCCGCCATGCTGCACCGCTCGTTACATCCACCTCCATCTCCCCCTCATCCCATTGCTCATCCTCCCCATTCTCTTCCACCTTTTCCCCCTCCCCTACTCTTTTCCGCTCTTTTTGTAGCAAACAGGGGAAAAAAATACAGTGGTGTGGTGTGTGTCTTATGTTCCTTTATTTTTTTTGTATTGGGAAGTTATCTGGTAATAGACAACTCTCTGTCAAGGACATTTTTTGTAGGCATGTATTTGATAAACTACATCCACAATCCCGAAAAAAAGGCATAATTTAGTGTGGAAAGAACCGCTTAGTTAAGTTTGGGAAAAGATCATGCTTTAAGTCAAAGTAGACCATTTCAGAGAT
This sequence comes from Craterocephalus stercusmuscarum, assembly GCA_037177115.1. Classification (NCBI taxonomy): domain Eukaryota; kingdom Metazoa; phylum Chordata; class Actinopteri; order Atheriniformes; family Atherinidae; genus Craterocephalus; species Craterocephalus stercusmuscarum. The sequence continues at coordinate 14,935,522 of JBBDHI010000013.1, read as the reverse complement.
CAGCTTATAGTCTTTTCTTAGTTGGGGATGGACAGTGACACATATTCTTAGAGGATGTGTATACTTTCACAATGGAATGGTTCACTCAGCCTCTACAGATTGTTTTCTAAAAACAATCTTTCAGAAACCTATAGTCATTGGAGTTATCAGTATGAGATGGTCACAGCCTGTTTGGATGAAAGTAGGATTGAGGGAGGAGAGGTCAACTGCAGGTGACAACAACTATTATCACAACAAATAACATAAAGCACCAAAATGGATAAATAGCAAACACAGGAAAATCTTTATGCTCCGTTTTTGCAAGGGCAGAGCACAACCACCAAAGCATCGACAACAGCACTAACACAACAAAGAGCTTCCCATAGGTCAGACTGCTTCTCATATTTTTAATACTGCCCCCAGGTGGCAGCAAAATGCTAAACCAAACAGATGGTAGGCCGAAGGTTTGAAGCACAACACAAAGTCAAGTCTTTAGTCTAGGAGAGACAACATTGGTCAGTTAATAAGTATAAAGGCCAAAAGGACTATTGAAAATGTTGCTTTAATACTGGTCTGAAAATCTTAAGAATTATTAGATCTTAAGGGTATTTTATTTGCTTGCTGGGCACAAAAAAGAGAAACTATTCATTCTGCTATGTTGATAATTCATGTTTAGTTATTTTTACATGTTATCTGCAGGTGATATATCAATGTCATGTGCAGCTTACACCTTATTCAAAATTGTATGTGGTGGGTTTCTAGTTGATACCACATTTATTTACCCACAAATATAATTTTTGTTCTCCACCAAGATTGGACGTGACATCAATCGATCGAAGTGGTCCTCAAACGTGACTCAAAACCACACAGTAAGCAGTGAGGTGTATGAAGCATCCGCTGCGGAGGCAACTCAAGACACAATAGCCACAGTGATGGATTATGAGGACTTCCCGCCCCCACCTGTTGAAGATTCTGACTATCTTCCACCCCCTCCGCCAGACTTACTACAAATGCCATCAGACACTCAAAATATTCCAGCAGGTCATTACTCACATGAGCCTCCAGAGCCAGTAAACCCATCCAAACACCCACTCAGCAGAGAGGCTTATTTCAAGCAGAAGAGTATGTCTGAGCTAAAACGTCTTTACAAGCACATTCATCCTGAAGTTCGTAAGAATATTGAGAAAGAGTTTTACACTGAATACAATGAAACCGAAAACAATCAGGTAGAGAGTGAAGCATACATGTGTGACGATGATGGCGGCAGTCCAGATGAAGAAGAATATGGGGAGTGGGAAGAAATTCTGCCTGGGGAGGTGCAAGCAATGCGTTGGATGTTTGAAAATAAACCGCTCGACACCATCAAAGATGAAACTCCTGAAGAGGATGAAGACAACAAGAAAATAACTGAACAAGAAATGATTCTGGGAAAAGATGTGAAACGCACTGCATGGATGTTTGAGACTAAGCCAATGGATGAGCTGGGCTCTCTCAACACAAACTCAATAGAATATAAAAACAAATTCAATAAATTTGACAAGGGTGATGTTCGGGCTGCGGCATGGTTGTTTGAAACCCAAACTATGGATTCTCTAAACAAAATGCACACAGAGGAGGATTTAACAAAAGAGATTGTATTTACAGAAGAGGATGGAAATGCTACAATTTACATGATTGACAATAAGTTCATGGAGAGTCTCGGTCACACTGAGACCATTGACGAGAGCCATCTACTGAGCCTACGATCAGTGTTAGAGGAAATTAACGGAGAAGTGAAAACTGTAACATATGCTTTTGACACTCAGTTCAAATGCATCATCATGGGACAATCAAGCCAGATGCTTGAGATTAAGTCTGTGCGCAAAATCGAAACTGAATTGGAGAACTCTATTGCTTCTCGTTGGCTTTTTGATACCCAACCTCTGGATATGGCAAACACAGAACCTGCTCCCTTAAAACTCGTGTGCAGTCTGTCCATGGAGGATAGCAGTAAAGGAGACATGGCCAGGTGGTTGTTTGAGATAAAAACTTTAAACTCTCTCAATGAGTGGGAAAGTTCACAAATGGAGAAGAAAGAAATCATGGGTGCCGATGTGCGCAAACATTGCCTAGTCTTTGAAACGCAGCCAATGGATTCTCTAAAGGATGACTCCAATGCCAAACCTCAGTGTATTGAAGATATTATTGGGGGCAATGTTAGATCTGCAAGAACCTTTTTTGAAAGCAGCCCTCAAGCAGTCAGGAAGAATGGTCTCGAGGTCGGAAAACTTAAAAAGGCAACAGTCAATGAAGAAATGAAAGGGGATGTGAGACACCAAAAGTGGCGCTTTGAGAGTCAGCCTCTAGAGCACATAAGAGAGGAGAGGAAAGAGATTGCTCGTACTGTGAATGTTGAGGAAGACCTCACGCAGGAGGATGGCACATGCTGCAGGGCAGATGTTCGCAGGAACTGCTGGGTATTCGAAACACAACCAATGGATACTTTAAAGGATGATTCAAATGCCCGGCCCTTGACAAAAGAAGAAATTATCGCAGGTAACGTGAGATCAGCCAGACATTACTTTGAAACGAATCCAAGTGAAGATTTGAAGGAATTGGCAGAGGTGGGCAAACTGAAAAAAACAGTAGCACTTACTGAGGAGAAAGGGGATGTCAGACATCAGAAATGGCGATTTGAAAGCCAACCTCTGGAGCAAATTAGAGAGGAACAGAAAGAAGTCATACGAACAATCGACATGGAAGAAATTGATAAAGTGGATGTGTTGAATTACAAGCAAATTTTTGAGAGCACAGATGTAAACAGTAGAAATGAATCTCAAAAGATTCACATAGAGGGCGTAACATCTGGCTCTGTGAAATCAAATAAGAACCTTTTTGAGTCCTCTGCGCTCTATGCCATGCAGGACAGCTTCGGTCACTTCCATGAGGTGAAAACAGTCCGTCGTGAGGAAGTTGTTAAAGGTGATGTAACAACCTGCAAATGGATGTTTGAAACACGCCCAATTGATCAGTTTGATGAAAGCATTGAAAAATACCAAATTATCAAGGGCATATCCAAACAAGAAATTGAGTCCGGAGACGTTAAAACTGCAAAGTGGTTGTTTGAAACACAGCCTCTTGATGCCATTAAGTACTTCAGTAATATTGAAGATGAAGAAACTGTGGGAATAAGCAAAAATATTGATGTGATGAAGGGGGATGTGAAAACCTGCAAGTGGCTATTTGAGACTAAACCAATGGACATCCTGTATGAAAGAGAAGAGTTAAAGGGTCAAAATGAATCTGACGAAATGCGTAAGGGAGATGTCAAAACCTGCACATGGCTATTTGAAACACAAGCCCTTGATACAATCCATGATGAGACAGAAACTGTCTTAAAAACGTGCACTGTACAGCAAGAGGATATTAGAGGAAAAGATGTGAGAATGGCCTGTTTTCTCTTTGAGACGGAGAAACTGGAGAATCTCACTGGGGAGGAAGCAGGCTCATATAAACGTGTTACAGAGATAGACATTGGATCAGGAGATGTGTCAAGGATGAAGTACATTTTTGAAAATCAAACATCGGACATTATGACTTCCACATCTGAAGAGGAGATGCAAAAGCTTAAAAGAGTTCAGACTGAGGACATACAAAGAGGAAATGTTGTAAACTGCAAATGGCTGTTCGAAAACCAATCCATAGATACCATACGTGACAGCCAAGAGGAATTTATTAGTAGCCGTACAGTAAACGATGTCCAAGGAGGCGATGTAAACAAGGGTCGTTTCATTTTTGAAACAAATGCCTTAGACAAAATCCAAGAAGATATCTCTGAGACAGAGCTGATGAGAAAGAAAAGAATAGTCTGCGATGAAGAAGAGAAAGGCGATGTCAGAAATTACACCATGATGTTTGAAACTCAGCCCCTTTATGCCATTCAGGACAAAGAAGGGCATTACCACGAGGTCACCACTGTCACCAGCGAGGAGATTAAACAGGGCAATGTCATTGGAACCCGGTGGTTGTTTGAAACCAAGCCCCTAGATGCTATTAAGGACACAGATGAGGTTTATATTATCAAATCTGTCACACAACAGGATGTGCAAAAGGGAGAAGTCATGTCTGCCAAGTGGAAATTTGAAACTCAACCTCTTGACAGGATTGCTGAGGAAAAGAAAGCTTTAATAAAAACTGTGGACGACATACAAGGGGGCAATGTTAGAATGAATAAACATCGTTTTGAGACTGACACCTTGTCATTGGGATCTGTTAGGACTGTTAATGTAAGTGAAATACAAAAAGGTGATGTCAGGACTGCAAAGTGGAGATTTGAAACTCAGTCCATTGACAAAATAAGAAGCATGAGCTCTGAAAATCTTATTGAAACAGTTAAAAAGGAGGAGGTTGCAAAGGGCGATGTTAAGCAGTCAGTATGGCTCTTTGAGAAAAACCCTCTTGATCATATTAAAGAAGCTGATGAGGAAGAGGACACAACCACAACTCAAGACGAGATTCCCAAAGCAGACGTAAAAACAAAAACATGGCTCTTTGAAACCACACCATTTGATGACTTTAATGAAACTAAAATGGAAAAGACTGAAATATTGGGTAAAAGCATCAAGGGGACTCTAGAGGAACTTTACAGCCAGAAAATGGTGAGGTCAAAGGGTGTACTCATTGAAGCTGATGAAATTGGCGATGTAAGGATGGCTAAATACCAGCTAATGAATCAGGAGGCTCCAGAAATTCAACGAGAGGAAGTCATCAGTGGAGATCTGCAGACTATTATGATGAATCTGCTAAACAGACAGGAGAGCAAGGAGCAACAGATTGTCATAGATTCAGAGGAGAAAGGTAATATCAGTTCAACTGTGCAGCAACTATTCAGCCAAGAGAGAGCTAGTAATATCGAGAAGGAGGAAATACTGCGTGGTGACATCCAAGAAGCTATAAGTAACCTCTTCAACGAGAGCGGATCAGCAAAACATGGAATACTCATTCAAGAGGATGAAAAAGGTGACGTACGGATGACAATATATTCTCTTCTGCATAAAAATGAGAATGTCAATGTTCAGAAAGAAGACATTGTAAAAGGGGATATAAAGAGTGCTCTTGAGAGACTTTCCAGCTCAGACAAGTCTGAACAGGCATTGAAGATAAAAGTAGATGAGACTGAAAAAGGGAACGTCAACTTTTACTCCACGTGCATTGAATCGGGGGCTCTTGACTATCTGAAACAGCTCCATTTAGGACCTGATGAGACTCCACCTGACACATCAAAGAAAGAGAAGATTATTGGGGGGGACATCAAGGGCACCAAATTCATCCTTGGCCATAATCAAATGCAAATTGAGCGCACAGTAGAGGATGTCATACCTGGAGATGTTCACAGCACAGTGAAAGTGTTCATGTCCACCCCAACTGACTCAATAGAAAGAATCCAAAAGGAGGAGATAGTCAAAGGGGATTTAAGGGCAGCTTTGAACTCATTGACGGAATCAGTGAATCAGGCAGTTGTTGTGGAGAAAGAGGAGGTGGTGAAAGGCAACATCCCCAAAGCTCTGCGGTGTTTGGAGAGAGCTCAGAGACGTTACAAGGAAGTGGAGAAGCCAGATATCATCCCAGGAAATATCAGAGGGGCTCTAAGATCTCTTGAGAAATCAGCAACATCCAGAGTTGAAGCTGCTGTTGAAGATTTAGTTCCTGGAGATGTGAAAGCCACACTTAAATCTCTGGAACTGGCAAAGCAAGCAGTGAGGGAAGTTGAAAAGGAAGAAATTGTGAAGGGTGATATTCACACAGCATTGCAAAGTCTACAAGATGCATCCAGTGACAAGAAAAAGCTTCAACAGGAAATAGATGTCCAGGGAGATGTCAGGGGGACAATTCAACTTTTAATGGAGTCACCTTCACCGAGGATGCAAAGAAGCCCGAGCCTTGAGGGTGAAGTAAAGGGTGATATCAAGATGTCTATTAAGTCATTATATGAGATGCAAGAGCAAACCCATTTGGAAAAAGAAGAAGTGATCAAAGGTGATGTTAAAGGCACCATTAAATCCCTTTTGGAAACAGCAGAGCGAGAGACTCCCAAAGTCAGGCATGGAGCATACAGAAGAGTTAGAGTCAAGCAGAGCCCTCCAGTGAAAAACCTGAATGCTGATGCACAAAGGAACATACAAAAGATAAAAACAGCTAAACAAGTTGAAGCATCTCAAGAAAAGCACTCCAATGGAACTAATATAACCAAAATAAAGACATGCACTGCAGAGCAGTCTTCCCAACAGTCAACTGTGGTGGAGCACAGAACCATTACCCAAAATCATGACATCAAAACAGTAAAGACAGAGTTTCGTAATCTCAAAGCAAACCCGAAGGGGATGGTTAAAGTGGGTAAAACCAAAGTAAAAACGGAGGTGTACAAGTTAAAGCCTGAGACACCAGAGCCTGATTTGCCACTTCCACCCACACCTCCACCACTGACGGACGCTGACCTTCTTCCTCCTCCTCCAAGTCCTCTTCCTCCCTCGGCCGACACTGATATTGATCACCTTCCTCCCCCGCCGCCACCCCCTCTCCCCAGTGAGCAGGACTTCCTCCCTCCTCCTCCATCTCAGCAAGAACTGGATAGTATGCCACCGCAGGAAATACATCCTTCACCAACAAAAGCGAAAAAGATGACAGTCAAAAAAGTGAAAGCTCCTGCTCTTCACCCAGTTCCAAAACTGGAGCCTAAAGTGGAAATCAGCAAAACGCAACCGGCAACATCTGAGAAATGTGTGGAAATAAGCCAAAAACAATCAAAAACAACTGTGCACACATCAAAAACTGTTTCCTGTGAATTCCCTCCTCCACCAGAGTCACCACGGCCATTGAAGAAAGTTTACATTAACCCTGTGAAATTCACCCCTCCACCCTCTCCTCCCCCCATCATGAAAGAGAAAATGAGTAAATTTAACACACCATTAATAATGGCTGAAGAAAAGTATCGGAAGCTGAAAGAGGAGAGTACGCCTCCCACCACTCCGCCTCCCCCTTTCACACATGACTCAGTTTGTGTCGCTCTTGAAATGCTTTCGACTAAAGAGCATTCAAATCACAGCAGCTCAGGAATCACACGGGAGAGTGAAGAAAGGAAGGTGCAGCGTGTTCATTCTGATTCTCTAGCATCCGATTCACCCAAACAAGTTGCACTCTCAAAAAGCACTCAGAGCAAAGCCAACACTCAACAAGAGAAAATCACTACCGATTCAAAATTTCTATCTTCTGCAAAACAACAAATTGTATCTAGTGAATCTACCAAAGTTGTGTCTGTTCAAAAGACCTCCTCCACCTCTAGTGTGAAACAACACACCCATGCAACTACAGAGAAAACTGTTTCTGTTTCCTCTGAACGGTCCACTTCATCTGTTATGTCTGACAAAGTCCAGACCCCTGTTGCTGGTGTTGCAAAAACAGAAACTATGACTGCACAAGCAAAGAAAGACTCCAACAGTCAGAAAGCAAAGGGCTCCAGCAAATCGGAAGATTCAAATAAAAACAAAATCCCAGCTCAAAGAGAGAAACCTACAACAGAAATAATACAGTTACCAAAAAATCTTACTGGAAAAAGAAATGTCAATGACTCCAAATCATCACAGTCTGATAACAAAAAGAAACCTGATGATTCCCCAGGTCAAGACATTTCAAATCAATCGATACAAGCAGAAAAGGTAGCTGCCAATGCAAATGGAAAATCAGGCAAACAAAACCAAAAGGGGAAAAAGAACAATAAACAAGAAAAGCAGGCAGAGACAAAAATATCCAGTGAGAGTGAGAAATTGACCGTTTCAGTAGAAGTGAAGGAGGTGGCTGTTCCTGTGTCTCCTGCTGAGCCTGCAAGTAATACTGACAACCAACCCGAAGTTACAACTCCAGCAAAAAAGAAAAAGAAATCCAAGAAGTCTAGACCAAGTGTACAGCCAGGTCAAGGGAAGGATATTCTCTCCGAATCAAAGGCAGAAACAACACAAACCAAGATAACTCACCAAGCTCAGGAGGCAACTGCAGTTACCCAAATTACCAAAACTATGAAAGAGGAGCACGTTCAAGTCAAGAGAGAAGTTACCAGCACTAACAGCAAAGACAGTCAGATTACCCTACAACAAACGATGCTTCAAAAGCCTGGGAAGGGATCTCAAAAGAAAGAAGTGACAAATACTCAGCAGCGAGCCGAGGAACCTCCAATAAAAAGTAGTAATGTCCCAATGATTGTGACAGGCAAGTCAGAGCAAAATGAACGTGTACAATCCACAGCAGCGAGAACAGAGGACTTTCAAAGACAAGAGGTCCAAGTGCTAATCTCTCACATCACAGAGATGCAAAGTATTTCAGAGAAAAGTGATTCCAAAGCTGTGAAGCATCTGCTGAATATAGTGCCAGAGTGGCTCATATCTCCGGAAAAGAAGCGTGAGCTAGAAGGATTCGCAACAGAAAGTGATGCTCAAAAAAATGAAGATATTCTAACAAACTTGAGGAAGCTGGCACAATCGAAATTGATGCATCTAGGAGACAAAACAAAAGAGAAGCATGAATCTGAGCCAGTATCAGAGAACACGATGTCTGGCTCAGCATCCCCAAGAATATCCAAGATCAGTATCGGATCTGCAAAGATTGAGAACCAAACGCAAAAGAACACCTCGCATGTAAGTCTGTCCAAACCTGTCGACCTTCGAGCTCCCTCGCCTTCCCTCAGGATGCGTTCACCCTCCCCCACATTCATCACCATCGAGTCCACACGAAGAACTGACTCCCCACAGAGAGTTACACCATCACCTACTCTGCTGCACAGGCCACCCACGCCCCCAACGCCACCGCCACGCCGGTGCGACACTCCCACCTCCCGCCTAAATCGAATCACACCCTCTCCAACGTTTGATAGAGCAGAAAACTTGGCACGACTTAAAGACACCACAGCCAAGCTCTCACGTGGCGTCACCCCACCCCCACTACTTACCCATCAAATTCCAGAGAAGAAATCAGAGATTGTCGAATCGCCGGCATCATTCCATCGGCAAATCAAAATTGAGTCCCAGGCTGTGGAAACCTCAGGGACACTGAGTGCAGCCAAAAAGCCCACAAAAAGCTTTGCTGAGGAGGTTCAGCAGGCTGATGCAAAAGCAGGGCATGAAGCTGAGACTCACAATATGCAAAGCAGGTTTGAGGCCCATGTTAAAGGAGGTCATCATGACCCAGATCTTGTCGAATCATCAGATGATTCAGAACCATCCTCTGCATCAGTCAAGGAAAAGAGAGAGTTCTTTGAAGTGGCTCAAAAAGCTGAAATTAATAAGATCTACGTGCGTAAGGAGCCCATCGATATCCCTGAACGACTGGGCCCGGAGATTGAGGAGTGTGAGGAAGAAAACAAGAACAAAGAAAGCAATGATCTTCCCAGGGCAGACTTAGCGAATCTGGTAAACAAATTTGAATCTCCAGAAGAGAAACTATACGGCAGAAAAGAGCCAAACCTACTCACAGAGCGTCTTCGCCATGACAGCCAAAGCACAGATTGTGACAAAGAGAAGGCAGACATCCTAGAACAGGAAATGCCAACTTTTGACATGCAGGCGATTAAAAATGTTTTTGAACTCAGCGAGCAAAGTTCTTCATTCAAAGAGGAGAAAAAGGATCAGGCGGAGCTCATGTCGAGTCTGAGTGAAACAACGGCAGACACTTCAAAGTGGGAAAGGCCTCGGGAGGCAAAGGGAGGCTCAAGGCAGAGTACTCCCCTCCCTCCACAGAAAACTGATGCAAATACTGCCCCAGCACAACCATCGGGCTTCTCTGAAACCAAATCACTCACTGAACATTTCTCAAATGTTGATGAATTCGGCAATAAGATCACTGGAACAGTGACTTCTGTCACTGAGCACTCGCAGAGCGTTTCGACCCAGCAGGCTCCTTTCTCTTATGCTGATGCTGTTAAAAGAAAAGCTGCAAGACGGACTGAAACATATGATGAAGATGCCACGGAAAAGTTGCTGAAGAATTTCCATAAAACATGGACAGAGAGTGAGACAGTGTTCAAGAATCTTAGCTACACTGTGTCTGAGGAGACAGCATCACAAGCTGTGTCACATCACATGAAGATTGTCTCATCGGGTAAAAAGTGCATGGCATGAAAGAGCACAATTAATGACATGGGCTATGGTTGGATGGATTTTCTGTTTAATGCTGATGTTTGGTTGGATTATGCAAGGTTTTTTTTAAATCAAAATGGCCTGTAATAACTTTAAAGACCAAGCGCCAACACAGAGACTAGCAAGCTAGCATGTTGTAGCATTGCTAATGAACATATTTCTCTGTGGTTATTCAGCCTTCAGACAATAGATTGTATAAGGAAGTGGGCAAAGGCACCCTGAGGTAACTTCTTCAAGTTCTTGTGTATCACTAACCAGGTGCTACACACAAATAAAAACCATTACCTAATCACTTGGGTACACTATAATCCTGATTCTTTAATCTCATACTTGGGTAAAGCTAGTACAGTTACTGGTATTTTTTAATCACTATCTTAGTTTTTGGCTTCGAACACAACAACTGAACAAAGGTCAGGTAGTCAATAGGTAAATAATTGGAGGCCTGATTACAATAATATCATTGTTTCATTAATATTAGTCACCAGAGATTTGTTTAATCCTGTTTGAAGGAACATTTGTAGTTTCAGCCTTTTTTCCAAATATGGTCAGTAATGGCCCAAAAACAAATGCCCAGATTCAAAACCGTGCCTTCAAAATGTTAGTTCAGAAACCAATGGGTGACTTGCTATATATCTGCTTCTTATATACAGTCTTTGCATGCTACAGTACACATGCCCATATGTAAGCACCCTTTCAGTTACACAGTAGTTATGTGCTAAAGCATGCCCTGCTTGATCTGTTACACTCTGCATGTTGCTATTCAACAACAACAAACAAAAAAGCATCCTGCTGTATCCAGAGCAAAAATTGTGAATGGGAATAGGGTTATTTCCTGGATCTTGTTATCAGAATTTATTTATTTATTTTTGATACATGAATCTTTGATTTCTGTCGCAGCCTGTCAATGGTCACGTATTGTTACTCAGATTCTTGATCAGATCAGTCCTTTGCTCATCATTTCTGGTTAAAAAAAAAAACAAAAAATGCAATGACTGAATGACAACTTAAGGCTACTGTACAACAGTAATTCCTATTTTGCTTGAGGACAGCTAGACCTCACCAACAAAGTTATGATAATTAATTCTATAGGAAATATGAATGTCTGTGCAGATTTTCATTGAAAGATTTATCATATATTTCTTTTCTGGACCAAAATTGCTGCTACTGTGATCAACCAGCTGCCAATGCAATGTACATACTCACAGTTAACAAAGCTAAAACGGTTACACATGACGATAAGGCTAATTTTGCATTTAAATATCTTTATTTTAGCTCCTAACCTTGGAAAATCATCAAGATTCAATTACATGATTTGATCCAGTTTTTAACCATATTGTTAGCAGATGCTATTTGCTGCAGCCTTTTCAAGGGTGACCTCTTGTACTAAAATGGCAATATTCCTCATATTATTAATCTAAATGCCCACAGGCAATTAGAAATGTATATTACATTTTAAACATAGTATTTCTATATACTGTTTTCCAACAGGACCATTACTGTT
>JBBDHI010000013.1:14834082-14847943 GCA_037177115.1 Craterocephalus stercusmuscarum | reverse complement strand
TATATATAGAGAGAGAGAGAGAGCACATTCCAACATCACTTCTGTACCAGATCACACATTCAAACTCAAATTATTATGTAATAAATCAATAATTCAAGCCTGTTTTGGTTTTAACGGGTCACATTTATAAACAACAAAGCCTTCACTTTTCTCATTCAGAGTATCAGTTCTGTGTGTCATGGTGCCCTCTGCTGGTTATTTATCTCACATGTAAGCATGTGGCAAAGTAATCTTGTTGCATTTATGTCTAAAACTTATTAAATCCTTGTCTGTGAAAGGCAATTTCCTCCCTTCCCATTACCTTAATTTTAGTTCCTGAAAGTTTCCCTGCAATTTATTTGATAACATCTCTAATTATATAATTGGTGACAGAACCTGCCTTCTCCTTTTCATTCACTGGGGTATGTAAAAGGAGAAGCAAGGTCCCTTTTAAAGGGGACTAGCTACCTGGCCAGTCTGGTCTTTTAAACATTACTTGTTTCCTGAGACTCAAACCGCACCTACAAAATACCACACAGGACAAAAACAACAGTAAAAAAAAAGAACACGGAGGAACAGAGGTACAACAGGACAGAGGGAAAATACTGCAGCTCACAGAGGTCGAACGATTTAAGGTGGCTGTGTACAGAGAGGAGCTGAACAAAGAGGTTTAGGAGCAGCTAAGGTCGCAACATCCCAGGATGAGAATATTTTTACAGCATTGCTTGTCTCTGCAAGCTTTGGGTCCTGCTGCCTAGTTAAGAACGGAGACGATGCTGAAGGTCAAATCAGCACAAAATACTGTAGCAAGGACACTGGCTCTGCTGTTCGCAGATCTCCACCACCAAAGATATCAAGTGACTCCCACTACTTGAATGGAGCTTTCTGTTCTACACTTTGAGCATGACTCCGCGTATAGAAATGAAGTGAATGAATCATAGTAAGCATTCAGTTATTCCACCTCTTCATTTGAGGATAGTACATAGATCGCACTGTCTAAAAATATACGTACAAGCATTGTTACTTATTTCAATGAGCTATTTATCTTTGACAAAGCTCTTGCTGTGATAATCGGAATTACTGAGTCTCATTTCAGATCTAATCTTACATCATTTGCATGGCTGTACATATAGTCTAAACGGGAGGGTGGCAGCTAGGACTTCTAAATATGTAATTTAGCATTCATCCCCTTTTCCCACTGTTGCTACAAACCTGTAGTAGCCACATGAACCATCGGCATCATGCCACCCTGTCACTACCCTGTTTGTGCGTAATTGTAACGTCATGCACTGCAATGCCCATGCTGTCTACTATGCCCTCCATTTACTCCCAACCATTCAACCCAACCCAATCCCATTTTATTTGTAAAAAACTTTAAAAACAGCAATGTCAACCAAAGTGCTGTAAACAGCAAAGGTAAAATACAACAAAAGTATGAACTAATAAGAAGTCTATAATAAAAAGAGGTGACAGCATACGCCAGCACCTCAGGCTGGGTAGAAAGCAAACAAGAAATCATGTTTTGAGACTTAAAAACCATGTCCGTGAATTTCCACCTCTGCCTTCTGGGACTCTGATTTCGCTCCTGTCCTTGCCACCCATGCAAATGTATTATGTGAATCTAATATCAGCTGTGCCTGAGAACTGCACTTCCTCCCGGGAAACTGTGACCAGCGGGGCAGCAGAGCAAGCAAAGCGAACAGTAATGTTCTCCTCTCTGCTCACAAATGTTAACAATCCATTTATCCCCCTTCGCCTTGACGCGCGCAGGAAGCTGAGACACCAACAAAAGCCTCGGTACATCTGCACAGCGTGACTCTTATGTGACAGTGGCCCATATTTTTACATAATCTACACAACAGGACAGAAAGTGTCAGAGGTACTGAAGAAAGTCTGCGCGCATCGCTCGTGTTGACTGTAAATGCTACACTCTGGTGGAAAGCAACACTTCAGTCGATCCCTGCCACATTTTGTTCATGTTTAGCCAATAACTGTTATTTCCGAGGGAACGTTCCTGTAAACATACCTTCTTCGCTCTTTGAGAAATCTTTGGTGCACGACTCAAAAGCTTTTCGACCAGATATTCTTTGTTCTGCAAAACAAAGAGAAGTTGACAAACAGACTGAATGAATCAAAAAATGGAATCGTGAGTCGCAACATCAAGAGGTTTATTCTTTTAAATGGGAGCACTCAGATATCAGGGCGTACAGGATGATCAGAAGGGACTGGTGGATGCTTTTAAAGATTTGAGGGAAATCATGATTGTTGCAAAAGGTCCTTCAAGTTCCTAAACCATTGAATGTTAGACCTTATTAGCAACTTAATCCTGCATTTAAAGGGTTGTTGTTTAAATCTGTTACAATTAACTATCTGTCAATGTAAGCTGACAAATCTATTTTACTATGAACCATACAACTGTAAAGAAACTTACAGTAAATTCGAGAGAAAAGCCCCAGCTGAGTTTCAAACTTTTTTTTTTTCTATAAAGGGACACTGCTAACTGCTGCACCAGCGTGCCTTCCAACCCACAAACCATCATTGTGATTTCAGCTCCTTTGTTACTAATGGATGAGGCCAGCCTCATCATCCTCACCGTAGGATTTGGCTTACAGCTTAGTTAAAGAAAGAACACAATGTGTCTGACCCACAATCTTGAGATGAAATCAAGGGTGGAGGGTTTCTTTGGGGTGTCACTGATGGCTTTATGTACCCCTCCTCTACATACTTTCTATGCAAGTGAATGTATGTGTAACAAGAAGGTGGGTGGATGAAAACAACTGTATAATATAAATGGTCTACTTTCTGTATTTTCTTTTCTAATGAAGAAAATTTTACCGAAAAGGCAACATTAATGAAGCAGTTGCACAGGTCACACACACACACACAAAAAAAACATTTCATGGACTGGTGAGCTGTGAGCTTTGACTGAATTCTTATTTCCTGACCCTTTCATGCATGCATGAATTATTAAGAAACAGTGCCTCATGTTTTTTTTTTTTCATTCAGTAATTTACTTCCATAGACATATACAGTGATGCTTTTTTATTTCTAATCATATTTTACTTTTTATTCATTCAATGTATTTTTATATTTTATTCAAAATCATTAATTAAATATGCTTTTCATATTTCTACAATATGAATATTCTATTTTAAAAAATGCAGTTTAAAATGCTGCCTTTTTCTTTTCCTGTTTAACACAAAGGAAAGTTTGGTTATTACAATGTATACATGTACATATTTAAATATTTATTCATACAGTAAATGAAAGTGTATTGCATGACTTAATGAAGTCCCCCGAAGCAGCAAAATTAATAATTTTTCATCCCCACCCATGGATATACTGGAAAACACCTTCCACACACCTTGCTAAAATGTATTGTTTCTGATCGGTATTGCCACTTGTGGGGTTTTCAAATAATGATAATACAATTAACAAATAAACAATAATAATTAATAATGTATCAAAGATAAATAAATCATCCAGAACAGAGAAGCTGAGGAACTGGTGGAGCTGACATGAAGCCACAAGCATAAAATAATAATAAAACCAGACAGAAAGGGCCAGATACTTGAGATAAAACAAATACCTTGGCTTTCTGGAAGAATTTACACTTCAAAAGCTCTGCTGCTGTGGGCCTAGAGATACAACAAACACAACAAAAAACACATTTTTGAGAACTCACTGAGTGTGAACCGGAACCGAGTCTTTCCCAGAAGGCTGATATGTGAAACGTGGCACTAACCTTTTGGCGGGGTCCTTCTGAAGGCACATTGTTATTAGCTTTCTGAATGATTTGCCGTATTTTTTTAGCACTTCCTTGTCTTCAACACCAGTTTCTAGAGTTGGTGGATCATTTTGCAGGGTAAGCATTAAAACCTGAAAACACAAGAAAAATAGTCAACCCCCCCCCCTTAGGACAGCAAGAGACATACACAAAGCAGATGAGGAAAAGAAACTCAAAGCAGGAAACAGCTGAAATGAGGTGGAAAGTGAAAAAAGAGGCTGGCTTTAGAAAGAGGCTGGCTTTTAGGTCGTTTGATTTTCAGATTGCACTGACTTTAAAAAAAAAGATCTTTCCACAGTTTTCCCTGCAAATGATGAAAGTCCACGGTTAAAAACAGGTTAGGGGAAAGTTTAGCAGTCCAAGAATGTATTGACTATGTTTTGCTCCTCTCTTGGCCAGCATGCTAAAAGAAATTCGATGAAAAATGGAGAGAAAAATACTTCATTTATCCTAGAGGGAAATTGCAATTTTATATTACAATTGCAATAATCAATAAGATACTTTATTAATCCTGAGGGGAAATTGGAGTTGCAAGAAGACATACAGTGAAAACAAACAAAATGATTCACTCAGATCACTCACCTTCATAGGAGGGTAGCGATGATAGGGTGCAGAGCCTGTTGCTAACTCTATGGCAGTAATTCCAAAACTCCATATATCTGCTTTGAAATCATAGCCCCGAACCTGGAGACACAAAATTGAATAAAGCGTGGTTCAGATTTATGACTCTTACATTAAGTGACTATAAAACATGCATTATCAGCTTTAAAGTTACCAGCTTTCCTTTGAGTTAGTCTCACCTGTTCCATCACCTCCGGAGCCATCCAGCATGGCGTCCCAACAAATGTTTTTCGAACTTTGTTTCTAGTCATATCACCCCCTGTAGCGAGGAATGCACTTACTCCAAAATCTGTAAAGGTAGATAAACAGAAACCAGAAGTTACAGATCTTAGATGTCTTCAATGGTTTTAACCTTTATAGCTATTATTTCATCATATAACTCACCATTCTGACCCGTTTACAGCAGACAGCAAATATTAAGCAAATTATATTCTAGGTTGTCTGTTTATGTCAGTCATAATATAGTTTCTCGGTTCCTGGTTGCTACTGAGAGCTAAGTCTGTCCAACTCTGTAACAAGCTTAAAACTCATTACTACTTGTCAAAATACGAAGGAAATTTTGCAACAACCTCAGAAATAAAGTTTTGAGATACGGCATGGAAATTACTGCACATATGTTCTACCTAATGAAAAGAACTATAAGTGTAAATAAAGCAAATCCTTCCTTAAGCACCAAATTGAACATTCACAACATGCTATTTACACCATTTACAATAGGTTTGGGGTATTGTGAGAGGTTGTCATAAGGGTGTTAAATATTAACTAATGAAAATGGTGTTTCTTCTCATTCATTATTTGTAATATCCCTAGGAGCGTTTACTTATTTTCATTAAAATTCTGACCTAATAGGAAAAGCACTCACTACAAAGATACTAACGGAAGAGAAACCTCTCTGTCAGTGGCATTCCAGGTTTTGATGCAAGCTTTGCAAAGTCACCAAACTCAAAGTGTGCACCAAAGAGAGATCTGCTCTTTCAGAGAGCATGTACGCTCCAACTGTAAAAGCTTTTCTTTCTTTTAAGAAAACGTCACCATGAAATGCATTCACATTATAGCTGCATTGTGGTCAGTTTAGCACACCTCCACATGAAATGAGCAGCTCATGATTCTGACCAATCAGAGCAACCTGGGCCTTTCAACAGGACATTAAAGAGACAGAATCAGAGCGCTTCAAAGCGGAATAGGACAAGACGTGCTGCAGCAATGTACAGTCAGAGAAAACTAATGTGTGATTTTAATAATAAAGTGTATAGTGTTATTTTAGTTTACCTCCCCCCAGGATAGCTTACAGACCAGGAAATGAGCATCATATGAGGCTTTTAAAAGTGAAGAAAGGCATATAATATTACAAAAGTGCTGTGTTGAACAAACCTGCAATCTGAACAGACCCATCTTCTCCCAGTAGTATGTTCCCAGCCTTCACATCCCTGAGGTTAACGAAACAATAATGGCATGAAACATCAAAGTCACGTGGAGCTGCATTGATTTTTCCTTTCGTGCGAACAAGTCCCAGTGACCAACACTATCTAGCACTCTGCCCAAGGGGATGACAGAGGTTTACGTCTGGGTCTCAGTGACCTTGAAACACAGGAAGTGTGCAGCATGTAACAACTGAGCCGAGGCATGATGATTGATTTTTTTATTTTATTTATTTATTATGCTCCACTACGAATCAAAAGTTTATCTTTGGGCTGGATGGATAAAAAGATTAAAAAACAAACTTTCACTGACAACTCTTATTGTACAAAGAGTTGCTTAGCTGTCAGTGATTAAACAGGAAAATACTAATAAACATTAAAAGTGTTACCTATGAATCTGTCCGTTTCTGTGCAGATAGTCCAGGCCCTCCAGAACTTCCTTCAGTATAGTGGCGATGATGGGCTCATCTAAAGCTCGATTTTTAGCATCTTCTTTGCTCGCATGCTTAATTATATCCAACATAGAGCCTGAAAATAAAACAAGAAAAAAATAGAAACCATCTCGTTTTCTTTTTTCACTCCTTAATGAGGCACACGGGTGAGCTACTCTATGACTCAGACACCAGTTATTTCCATGATTGTTGATTCTAGTAAAACATGAACACATGTAACCATGCTGTTTGTAACACTGTCTAATTATTTTATAGCAGGGAGCCATGACACCATCATTAGAGCAGAATTGATATTGCTCAGAACTTACAGTTAATAATTTATGTGCCTTTTGTTGATAGAATATCAATACAGCTTAAATTTTTATCGATATAGTTATTCTATGCAGATACTGTGCTGATATGTTTTTTCCATATCTTGTTTTTTTCCTATGTCTCTGTGTCTGTGGCCTATAGAGCAGACATGTGAAACAGCTTTGCAGTAATAGTACATTAATGTATAATTTAACCAGTAAGCCTACCTCCACTCAGAAGCTTCATGACCAGCCAAAGCTCATCCTTCACCACAAAGGAGGTGTAGTATGTGACGATGTTTGGGTGATTGCACTGGCTCATAGCTTGGATTTCTTTCTATTGGGAGAAACGGCAGATTAATATTTAAGACATCTCACTTTTTATGGGATTATTTGCTGCTTAATAGTTATTTGTAAGGATCCACACATTGCATACATTCCAGATAACAGAAAACACTGATACTGTATGAAGTGGAGATAAAGTAGCAGCGCTGCATTAGATCATGGGGCAAAAACACGTGCATGAGGAAATAGCCCCTATTTATTGGACTCACCAATAGCTCATCCATGCTGGTCTGGCATTTTTCCAGGTTGATTCTCTTTATGGCCACGCGCTCTTGTCTAGGGGTACAGAGGGCTGCCTGCACCACAGCTGTGGCCCCGCTGCCTGGATTCACAGCCACAACACAGCAATGAGAAAGTAAGCACGGGCCAAGAGGGACTCACATCCAACACATCTGGACTCCTCTGTGATATTGTGTGTTTGTCTGGCCTACTGTCCCAGCTTTCATGTTAAGGTTACAGCTTTCATCTTTCATGTGTGGCAGCTGAAACATTAGTTGAGTGGAAGCGCACATCATTTTTTTTAACATGATGAATTTATTGCAAATCACATTGCACTGCGGAGTAATGTAGCTGTGCGCACAAAGACACCATGAAACACGGTGTAATGCCTGCCAACTGTTAGTGAATGATAAGGCACAGTCAATAACATGGGAGATCTGGCTGCGTACCAACTGATTGTGAGTACAGAGAGGGGTGGTCTCACTTACTCATCGCAGTCAGCAACACACAGCTGTGGCACTATTTCTTATCAATGGTGATATGACATGTCAGTGCACCTCAACAGTACATCCATGTGCTGAAAATAGCCCCACAGAACTTTCTTTTGAGCCTTTTTAGCACTTTACAATTAAAAACTGTCGCTTCAGTTAGTGTCCGTTGTTTTTTTTTTGTCAAATTAATTAAATACAAAATATAAAAATTCAACATCTTGTGTACATTTCAACTACACAGACTATCTAAATAATGGATCTGTTTGTTTTGAAAATGTATTGTCTGAAGAAAGTTGGATCCATGTCATGCCAAATCAGCCACATTCATTTGTCATGACTTGACAGCAACCTGTAGAACACACAGATAGCCCACATGTTTTTCATGAACAGCCCGTGCAGTGACAAGTCATCAGCGGGGCCCCACTGCAAGACGGTGAAAACTGGTCTAGTCCATCACGAAGCATGACTTCCCATTATTATCTTGTGTGAATTTTGGAATACTGTTGTATGCAAAGGTGGAATTTTACTCAGCCTACAGCACAGATACGGTCTAAAACTTTTCCCAATTACTTTTACCTTAACAATCTTAGAGAGTACTTCAAACATTTAAAACAAATTATATGTAACTATTTGTGTACATCAGATACATTATGAGCCAGGTGTTTTTTCACACAGCAGTAAGACAATAAATTGTATAATACAATGCTTATGTTTTCTGATTTTAATTTGGGGACTAAAATCAATCATTTAGAAGTCTGGGGCTAACCATAATCAATACTCCATCAGGCTTTAGATTAGTTGAAACAAGGCTGTTTACTTTTAGAAAATATCTCAATGATGTCTAATCCATTAAAGTTTTGTTACAGTCCAAATGTCCCGATGATGCCAAAATAAAACTATTCTGTTTCCATTATCATAATTATTGTAATCAACATGATTATTAGAGAAAGAAAATTTCTAATAACACTCATTTGATATTTTCTGCAGCTGAGACAGCACAGCGAAGCAAGTCCATCTGTGATTTCAGTAATTACTAATAAACTTGACACGTGCCACACAGTGGAATCGCTGGAGTGACTTTGTTTAATCTGATCCGATGAATGTGACATTTACACCCCACAGCATAACTGGTTGGTCTTGTCGGAGCACATCTGTAGAGCGGTAGTCTGACTGTCTGTTAACATCCGCATTGCAAAGCACTGTGAGGTAGCTGCATATGAAAAATGCCGGTAGGCCCTCGTCGTCACTCACGACTGATAACCCGCCGCGAGGCGCCTTTCTAGATAAAAAAACAGGTATCATCTCATCTCCGAGTACTAACCTATGACTTCCTGCAGCTCGTACGACTCCCTGGTAATTGGCCAGCTGGTTGTCACCGTCGTTTGCGGGTGGTGAACGGGAACTGTAGACTCGCCTTGATCCGCCATGATGATGATGATGCTGCGCTAGTTAGCAGCCTCTGTCACAGACTGACGAGCGGAGAGGCAGACAGTCAAGTTTGACCTCACCTCCTCGGTGGAAGTGTCAGCTGGCAGCTGGAGCACAACAACCACCGCCGACACTCTCACTGAGCTCAACCCGGAAAATAACGGAACACGCGCGTGCGCGCGCACATTCACATGCTCGCGCGCGCACTACTACTGTAGACATTCTCAGCTGACAACACGAAGTGTCACTACATGCAGGAAGACATCGTTTAAAATTACTGTTGTAGAAGACTAGCAAATGTTTTAATGGGATACAGCACAAATCTAATGATGGGAGGAATACTTTTATTACAGTTTATTGAAATATTATTTATACTTTGATTTTATTAAAACGGCTTGGTAACCGTTCTGTGAGGTTGTCAGTGACACGTTCATACGATGATTTAATGTCAAAGCCAGACCGTGAGGTTGTTCAAATTGGCCAGCAGATGGCGCCATCACCCTTATTTACAATCTGATGAATCAACTCTGCAGCAGTAATTAAGTGTCTTGCTTTTCTGTTTTCTAAAAATGATATTTCATTGAATGTGCTTTTTAATTTTATGTGTTTGATGGATTAAGAAAAACTGTTCAAACCATTGAAGAAAATTTCCAGGTAAATTTTCTACCAGTAAAACGTTTGGACACTCCCATTAAATCAAATCGGAATGTGTATCCAAACCTTTGACTGGTAATATATAAACATCTCAAGTCCATATAGGCTATTTACAGTTTTAAATATGTTTTGGGTTGACTTAAAAGTCATCCTAGGTGTTGGAGTAATGCTGCTTAGCAGGCCAGATGGGCACAGGCTCCCTAGAGACCAGGGAGTAGTTTAAATAGCCTTCAGCCAGCTTTTTGAAATAAATGTTCACATTCCTTTCGGGGAAAATCAATTAAACATCAATAAAATCAACACAGTGATGTAGAAAAAATATGCATTACTGGGTTAATATGAGCAAACGAAACGGAAAGAGCTACAATGAAAATAACGGCATAAAAAAAGGATCGCACAATGATTAGATTCAAAAGGGGGGACATTAACTCTACAAAAACACGAAACAACCACAAATATATCACACTGAAAAAATAAGTCATTGTATCCGATCTGTTAGGCCTACACTATAATGGTCAGTAGATGGCAGAGTTTACCAAGCTTGTACGTCTTTATGGTGTTACGTTATTTTTAAGCCCTTACAGTCTCTGACGTCAATAGATCAACCAGTTTGATTTGTTCTGAATTAATGTTTTAAAATTCATCATTCTTTTCTTTATTCAGGTGGCTCCAAGATCGTAACATTTGTAAAGCAAGAGCAATAAATAGGACAAACAGTGACCCAAGCTCGTCTATTCAGTTCAGAAAGGCGCACACGTGACTGTGCATCATAAGAATATTAGTCTGATTGTTGGCTAGAAAAATAAAATAAAATGAAATAAAAAAGATTCAGCTTGATGAGCGTAGTAAAGCCGGCATAACGTGCGCTGACTGTATGACATTTCAACGCACCAATCAGTTGCTGAGGAGCTGATTGAGTCTACTTCCCTACACCAGGATAGCTGAGGGGAAACGGACGGACTGACGGCGGTCTAGCACGGATATCTCATCATCAGCTGAGTCGGGTCGCCTGTGAGAGACCTCCGAGAAACAGCGAGACTATCCTTCCCTCCTCGGTGTCTGCTGCAGGGAGATGGCTGGCATTTTGGCGTGGTTTTGGAATGAGAGGTTCTGGCTCCCTCATAATGTAACCTGGGCTGACTTAAAAAACACAGAGGAGGCAACGTTCCCGCAAGCCGAGGATCTCTATTTGGCTTGTCCTTTAGCATTCTGCATCTTTATGATACGGCTGGTTTTCGAAAGGTGGGTCTGAGCACACGCGTTCAGCCAGGTAGATGGGACACGGTTAGTAACGTTCCGGTGAACGGTGCCGCACGCGCCTCTGTCCTTATATCCGAGTCTGCTTCCTAAACAATGGCATGTTATCTGGTTAGCCCACAAATCACCATGGTTGATCACCCTTCTTCTGCAGGCCTATAACGCTGTGTGCCTCTTGATGCTTCTGTTAGAGCTCACAGTGCAGCCAAGTTACCATACCTTTCTTCACCCCATAGCCCAAACCTGTATTTTAGTTGAAGAAAAGATGGGCTCCTTTAACAGCTCGTTGCATTTTTTTTAGTTCAGACTAGCCTTTCAGTGTGGTGGTGCATGTTGCATCACCATACATCGGACTGTTACCATATAATCACCATCAACATGGTACACAGTCATTATGGTCACTGCAGTTATTGTCAAAGGAGTTTGTTTTGGAAGTAGTGAGGCCTCACATTTCCTCCCTGAAATCATTTTCAATTCCTTCCCTTAAATGAAAAAATATATACTTAGACAATCTTAGACAGAAACTTTTATGTTTTATTCGTGAAAATGCTTCTTGTAAGGGATTTGTTGCTCATCTTGTTAATGCACGCAGCTGCTTGTTAACTATACCATCTGTGTCTGGTGGATTTCCACAGTTTCTCATGACTCTCTTCTAGTGTTTTATCAGCGCGTTATCAGACAATTTCAGTTGCAAGACAAAAAGGGCAACTTCCTCTTTTATTCTACAAAATTTCACAACTCTAACTTGACACAAACGTTTTTCCTTATTACAAGCTTTGTTCTGGTCGCTGAGCTGCTTAGGTAGAAAAAAATTTGCCCACAACAGAGAGATGTATGTATAACAATGAGCCAACAAATGTAAATAATCACAGGAAAGTACTGTACTGGTTTGTTGTAAAACACTGTCTGTTTATTGCAGGTTTATTGCGAGGCCATGTGCCATGGGCCTGAAGATCCAAACCAATGGGCCACAAAAAGCACAGCCCAACGCCATCCTGGAGAAAGTTTTCACTGCTATAACTAAGGTGGCTACCGAAGATGTTTGTTACACTTGTATAATTCATACTCTAAGTAAAGATGAGTTTGACACATCGGGCTGTTTGTCTTGCCAGCACCCAGATGAGAAGAGGTTGGAGGGTCTGTCTAAGCAGCTTGACTGGGATGTGCGCACCATCCAACGTTGGTTTAGACAGCGGCGCAACCAGGAGAAGCCAAGCACTCTCGCCAGATTCTGTGAAAGCATGTAAGCTTACCGAGACGCGCAAGCCGTTTCTCTCTGCATGTGTCACTTTATGTAAAAACAAGTGACAGAATTGTAACCACTCACGGAAACCCATTACAGTGATCGTTAACATGTGCTTCATGTTGGCATCTGCATAAGTGCTTCATGTTGGTTTAGTACAGGCGATGTGAGTGGAGACTGATTTGAATAGTTTGAATGGGATGCACATATATCATAACGCCTCCTTTGACAGTAGTAAAAGCAAGAATGATAACTCTGTTTGAGTTGAGCTTCACATTTTTATAAGTTCATTTTCATTTTGAATGGAAACAGAGGTCATTTTTGTGGCTGCCAAAGAACTGGCACTTACAGAAGATGAATGGGAATGGTGAAGGAAAATTTTTTGAGCTTTTAAAATGGCTGTTCCAGTTCCTGAGAGCTGCAAGGTTTTCATGTTGTATGAGGCAGATGTGCTGTTTTAGTCTCTCAGTCGACAATGATGCTTCATTCGTTTTTGTAAACTTGGACTGTGTCTTATCCGGCCTTGGAGAGCAGTATCATTAGTGCTGGTGTCGCCGTGTCTTTAATTGTTGTAATGACATCCCACTGCGAACCAACAAGCCCACTGAAGTCTGTAATGGGGAACTGGCTAATCTGCAGTAAAGCATTTGCCATCAGGGAGATTGTAGTTACTTATCGGTGTGATGTTAAGGCCAAAGAGTGAATTTTTGCTGTCGGAGCAGAGTCCTGTCTGACACCAGTGGAGCAAATCTGGCAGTTTGAGACACAGGGAGCCTCACATCTTCTGACTCGCCTGAGGCTGCTGTTCACTCAGGAGAACACGTTTGGCTGATTTGACCATTGGACAACCCCATGGAGGAATCTGAAAAAAACAAACAATGCTTTCTCTCCCACAAAAAGAGACTGGATTTCTGCTTTTCTGGAATATGTGTGGGGTTTTTTTGAACATGCTTAGCTGGATTTCACTCTGTTAAAACACCAACTGTGCCGACGCCGTTTATCTGCTTTCAGCTTTATTAAAAGCACACACCCTTAGGCATCGCAGCTTTCTGTCCAGGTTGATGCAGGTCTCCCGGCGAGGCTGACTTCAGTCCCTCCAGCACGGATTGTGCTGTAATTAGGCCCTCTTGCCCAGCTGTTGCAGACTGATAGGATTCTTTGTCCCTTAGTTGACTGGATGGCTGATCTGTTCTCTATTTTGTTCATTATGCAAACAGGGAGTACGTAGTCTGCACATTCGGTTGGGAAATAATGAAGACACAGCTTGGAGGTTTTTGTTGACGGACTTGTGTTACAGACTCCTTTTTTCCAGATAGCAGAAAAATAAAAAAACGCTTGTTTTCACAAGAAACCTACTGGCATGAAACACTAACAAAGACTGGTCTAAAAAAAGTGCAGCTTGATGGAATAGCAGACTAAATGATAAATCTGTACACTTCTTCCTCTCTTCAGGAGTTTGCTCTGATGTCTTCAAAAGCCCTAGCTGTCTGATTTCATCTCCCTGTTGTTTTTGTGCTTTCTCAGAGCACACAAATCGTTATAAGCAAAATAATGCACTTTGCCTGATTTTACTCCTTTTTCTTTTTTCATCCAAAGACAGCATACAAGTTTTAATATCTTCTAATATGGTTAATATTTTCGCCTTGTGTTGGCTTTTTATGCTTCATTCAAATGTTT
>JBBDHI010000013.1:14799166-14817398 GCA_037177115.1 Craterocephalus stercusmuscarum | reverse complement strand
AAGCCTAAAGTATAGGCTATGCATTTATGCACATTTAAACTCTGTTTATTTGACAGAAGAAAAAACTAAACTACTAAAACTAACGTTCAGATGGATTTAACAAGCAGTTATTGAAGTGATGAAAGCTAACTACTCATCATGCTTAGCCTGTTCTGCTCCCTCTGTGTAACACCTCATATCTCCCATTGGGAATTCAAAGTTGTTTTCAAAATATCTCAGCTTGTGTCGGCCTTTGTTTCTTCAAAAATGCACATTGCCAGAAAAGGGAGAAAAAAAATACTTGCAAAATAGAGAACACTTGGACTCAGCTGCACCATTCTGCACAGTATGATAACATGGAGAATGTTGTCAGAGGTGTTAACCATCATAATTTACTTACTCTGATAACACCTCTGTGTGATTTTCCCCAAAAACAGCTAAAAAAGAAACTGGTTGGATTGACGAGAGAACATGAAGCACTGTTCAACTTTGTTGAAAACAACAAACACATCTCCACTGAGAAAGAAAAACAAAAGGTATAAAACGCAGCGAGTTAGCTATTTTCATCCCTACATCATTATTTGTGCTCTGGAAGAAGATACTTCGGGGGAAAGCTGTCGGATGCTTAAATTGTTTTATTTCCTATGTTTGGTAACAGATGCTTAACAGGCTGACTAAGTCAGCAGAACTGCAGGCACGTGTGGATGAGGAGTACTTCAACATCAACATGGAGGGCCAACAGATGAGACTGAAGTGGGAAAACACATTAAAAAACTGCTACCAGGTAGAAAAATGCTCTTATGCTTGTCATTATGCCAATCAGCTGATTTGATTACTAAGAGAGGCCACGTGTGACTCAGCATGACTCAGCATTCTCTTCAAGGATAAATCTCATTTGCAGGATAAGTCAAACCAGTAAGCAGCTACACTGGTTTGAGTAATAGGTCATGTTACCACCATGCTGCATCCAGGAAAATCAGCAGTTTTAGATGGAAAGTCAGCTGCTGGTTTTAAATCTTCCAACATACATCAAGATCCACAGTGAAAGTGACATACTGTTCCTTTCTGACAGAGTCTGCTTTTTCAGATCATACAGGAGCTGGAGAAACAGCGAATTGAAGTCCTGTGCAACATTTTAAACCGATATAACCTCCATATGTCCAGCTTTGGACAGGCCCTCAAGCACGTAAGGCGTCCCATCCAGCTCACAAGTGCACAGAGGTTCATGCAATGAACATCATCACCCATGTTTGTCTGCTATTTCCAGGGCCAAAAACAGATAGAGCTGACAGTCCAAAAGGTGGACATGGACAAAGACATACAAGCCCTGGTGGAGGAAAACAGCATCACAGATGAAGATAACAAAGCCGAGTTTTTGATGACTGATTATTTCGTAAGTCTGCTTTGTTTCTGCTCTGAGGATCTGTTACATTTTTGAAAGGAAATCTTTCTGCGGGCAGACTCGGTCACCCATTCAAAGACAAAGCCTCTCATCTCTGCAGGAGGGATGTTTCTGATGAAAGTATGAGAAGAGCACACAAAAAAATGTTCTTATGATTTTGCAGCAAAGCCAACCATGAATCTTCCTCTGTGACTCTACCGTTTGTTCCCTTTCTGCACAACTGTACTGTACATTTTGATTCAACAATTTAATGCTGTCCATGTTTTCTTCACGGTAATTAGAAAAGGATTTCCCCAATTTCACCAAAATGTTTTTACAACAAAAAATAAGCAGGGCTGAGTACAGTCAGCAGTAAAAGTGACCTTAAACTGACTTCGGTTGTGTTGCTTGTAACCATTAGGATAAAAACAACATTTCAGCATAACATTCGTAGATCAGTGTTTGATTACAAGCCATGACCGCTGATGATGTGAAATGATATAATCTTGTCATCGATGTTCAGGAGGAAGACAGCAAATCACTGATGGATAGAGACAGAAGAAGAAATGCAATCAAGCTCAAACTCCAGCGTCTAGAGGAGAGCATTAAAAGGACAAAGAAAGAATGTGAAGGTGGGTTCAGTCTTATACTTATTTAAGAGTTTGCAGACGGTTCTCTTGTGAGATCGTCCGTTCTGTCGATTTAATGTTGGAGTCTTGTTGCAGGTATTGAAAAACTGAAGAAAACATACTCCGAGAATCCCTCTTTTTCAAACCAGAAGAACCTCGAGGAAACTGAACAGCATCTAGATGAGGTAGAGGATGTAGTGTGGGAACGCCACATGCACTGCAAAACATATGATTTATATTGGGCTTATATTTATTGCTATTATTTGTTATCTGTAGCTTATGTTAAAAGTGGATCTCCTCGAGGCTACGTCCTACAAACTCTCCTCATCGCTGTCTGAATTAGAAGGGAAATCGAAGTCATGTCACCGTTTCAGTGACAGCATTTTAAAATGGAAAGATAAGGTAGGACTCGTGAGGTAATGTATCTATCAGGATGGACTGTGTGCTGCATTCAAAGCCTGATGGTTAGGATGAGTTTATGGCTGTTGTTGCTATTGTCAGACCCAAACCTGAAAAATAATTTGGTTTGGTGTTTCTCAGCAAGAGCAGGTAGTGCGAGTAGGAAACACCACGTTGGTGAATCATGACTATCCTTGGCTAAAATAAACTAATTGGTAAGAATTCATTTGGTCACGACATAATTGTTAAACTAATTTCTGTGACTGATATTTAAATAAAAACTGAAATTATAGATTAGTGTTTCAGCCAGGCCCTCATGAATAGTGTACCTCCAAACTTCATTATGTTCTAAATCTTTTTCTAAATAGAGGCTAGCTCTTATGTAAACAATTCTTTGTAAATTCGCACAACTCAGCAGATTTAATTGGGCTTCCAATTATAAAATGGCAGCTGGGCCTTCCAAGCTTTTAGTCTTTGTGACTCTATTGCTCATCTAATTTTTAAAATGATGATCACAGTGAGCGGCATCGGGGATGTTGCCTGGATGTAGTTTAACTAGTCAACAAATCATTTACACACCAACTTGTATTTGTTCATCTTTTATTATTATTCTTGGTCTAATTTTTTGTGAAAAATCTTTTAAACTACTTTCCTCACTCAGGACTGTGAACACAACGTTGTTCAACTGTCTCGTCCAGTCAAACTCAGGAGGACACCATTCAGATCCTCGCGCTCACTGAGAGCCTCCATCATTTACAAAGGACCAGTTCAGCTTCAAACACAACCGTCTGTGGAACCAACACCAAACAGGACTGAACAGGTCACTTCTACAACTGTGCCACGTGAAACTAATGAGTGCAGCGGCACCATTAATACTCCCCCATCTCACACAGATGACAACGGACAAGGTAACTCCCGGGGCATTAAAACATAGCTCACATCAGGAAATGCTTCATGAAATGAAAGCAATGTGAACTGTGTTGCAGATGAAACGGCAGAGTTGAGCAGTATTGGAAAATGCAAGGCCCTGTACAGTTTCACACCTACACATGATGATGAACTGACTTTTAAAGAAGGTGAGAGGTAATTTTAATGCAGTGGATCTTAAACATCAGAAAAGATTCAAGTCCTTACACACAAAATAATGTTTCACAGGTGACCTGCTGGAAATTTATTCCAAAGAAGACAACGGTTGGTGGTTTGGCAGTCTTGATGGACAGACGGGTCACTTCCCATCAACCTACGTCGAGGAGCTACCTGTGCTGAGCAGCATCAAATCATCTGATGCCTGAATGACTGGACTGTTCTGGATCGTTCAGCTCTGCTCTACCAGCCGTTAAACCGCAGCAAGCCTTAATAAACTGTATTATGCACTGAGTTTCAAATGATACACATTCGTTTTAATGCCGACTACTCAGGTCAGATGGGGTTTGTTTTGTTTTTTTCTGTCCACCCAAATCTTTTGTAATACTCTTAAGACTTGAATTGTATCTGAACTTAAACTTGAACATAACTTTATTTATAATCCACAATGTACAAATACAGACATTTTCCGACTTCATTACATCGGAATTGGCAGTAAAACTGAGTAGCTATACTTCATTAATGTTCCTACCAAATAAGCAATGATTAAAAACTGTTTCCATGTGGATGATCAGTTACATGTTTTAGGATCTGAGTGGGTACAACGAGAAGGGCTCTGTCCCCATGTCCTTAACATCAAACTCATGGTTTGAACTGATAACAAACACAGTCCAGTAAGCTCTAGCATAGCCAAGTTGTCAATAATACAAGACTGTTATTATCTTATTAATTATTGCATAAAGTCTTGACAAGGCGCCAGATGCTTTGTTTACCCCCTCCTCTCATGACACTCCATGTAGTCCTCCTTGTTTTTAGCCTGAATTATAGTGAAATTTTCTCTATGTAGTTGTTTTTTTAAATAGAAACTAGCATATCTCAGTGGCGTGCCAGAGCGGTGAACTCCTTCCTGACATTTGCAAGGAATGATGGGAAATTGTTGGTTTCCTGAAGTCGACTTTCCAATACTGCCAAACAGTCAAGCGCTGGGTCACTGGACACAACTGTAAAAAAAAAAAAAATTAAGCACTTGCATTAGTAAAGAGGACAACAACGGAGCTTAATACAAGATTTAAATGGTCAGCAATAAATATAAAACAGCCTTCTTCTTTAAAAATGACGACTAACTTGGCCTCCAGTGCATGATTTGGTTTTTAACATGTTGACTAACAAGGAAAAAAAGTTATAATAAAATTCAGTTTCTCCATAAAACACCACTTTACAGCAAATCATCTCCAAATAATATAAAGTATCCATGAGCAACTTACTCTGGTACGATCCGTCTTCTTTAATTCCCATTGTGATGACGTATGCACTGTCCTGATTTGCAGGGTTTATGTTGCGGAAAACAAACTGCAACTTTTCACCTTTAAAGAGGGAAAAAAACACACATTTTGTAACAATTAAATTAAACATTTTTACTTCCAGACACCTTGTGCAGAGTTGAAATTCTACAAGCTCATTTAAGTATAAAATGCAATGCAATGCAAATGCTGAGTTTGGTACCTCTATGTACAGTCACTTCAGTAAAAAAAAAGAGAACAATCCCTCTGATTGTCATGGGGAATGGAAACAATACATTGACAGAAGAGGTTCTATTCAAATAAGCAGGGGTAGAAATAATGCAGAGAAGTGTTTTTCCCCCCTGGCATTCAGCAGACTATTTTCAAGAGGAAAACAGTTCCTATGGACACAATAGGGGGGAGGGACAGAAGGAGCCCGCTAAAGACACACAATATTACTTCTGTCATATTACTTTTCATGTTAGTGCAAATAATTTCCATGCCTATGATTACTATATAATGGTAGTATAAATTCAGAAAAGATGTTAACCTTTCAGGGCTGAAATAGCATCTCTCAGCTGAAACTAACAGGCCTCGGATAAGAAAATTTATCAGCTGTATAGGTTATAGTTTTAAAATTGTATAGAACAAATTTAATATTGTAAAATTATCATAAGACAAATAAGATTCAAGAAAGACAACTAATATGAAACTGCACTTTTGGGTTACCTTTGACCAATTGTGTTTTGCCGAGGATTGTTCGTATCTCCAGCCCCAAATTTTCCTGAAACACCAATCTGGCTTTTTGGAGATTCCTCAGTCTGTCTTTGTTGGCTTTATTTTGAGAATCAATTACTGGGGGAAAATGAATAAAAATTTAACAAATGGAAACTTTCTGACACACTGTTCATCGTCAAGACACTAACTTACACTCTTTTCTCTTGGCTTGTTCTTCTTTAAGTTTGTTGATTTTCTGGGTGATGTCCTCTTTCTGCATCGCCTTCTCCTGAACTTCAGACATCATCTCAGATATGGTGCACCGCTTCTCCTTTAGTGACTTATTTTTTTGTTCCAGGTCTGGGAGGAAAAAAAATTAGTCAATATAGGACCATCCTTAACATAAAACATGGTATTGTATACCGAAAGAGCTGGTATAACAAAACCAAATTGGAAAACGGATTTTCTGTGATTTCACAGTCAAATGCAGCAACAGCTGAGCAGCATTACACACAATTTAAAGGTCATGTGAAAGAATTCAAACTCACCTCTTTTGAATGCATGTATTGTCTCAAACAGCTTGTCATCATCTTTACATTTCTTCCAGCATGTATCTGTACACATTTAAAATACAGATCATCAAATCAAGAAGAGCTTATGGTTAACTACCAGTACTTTTTCTCTTCACTGATTTGTTGGGTTATTATGCGTCATCATGCTGTGCTTGCTAAAAACTCAACTCCAGTGTTTTCCCTACCATTATATATTATATCTTCTCTATATTGCGCCCTAGTTTTTACCTCAAACCAAATTCTCTCAAATTAATAATTGTGCTGTCTTACAATAGATAAATAATCTGTAGTTTTTGAAAGCCTGTACTTAAACAAGAAAAGGAACACCACAGTACTATAGTCACAAACATACCACAACTTACCAAGTGCTGACTTCATAAAGTGTCTGTGGGACTGGGACAGCTCTGCAGTTTTGTCAAATATGTCAGCATACGATTTAAGGTGATTATTGTGAATCTCCTCCATTGCGCTGGTGAACCTGTCATTCATGTTTGGGTCAGTAATGGACGTCATGATGTTCTAAAATCAATCTGTGATTAAAAGGGGGAAAAGAAGCACATTTTCATTGTTTTTTTATTATTTGTTTGTTTTGTTTTGTTTTTTCAACAACGCAATGGCAAAAGCAATACACAGACTTTTGTGGTCAAAAGGCAAGAGCTCTTGTCTCGACAGCTAATGTCGCAATTAATTTCCCAAACACATACAAGCAATAACCGCGTGCTAAGAGATGGTACTGCGAAGACTGTAGGCCCGAAATTGACAGCTCCTTCATTTTTAGTAGAATAGATGTTAGCTTAACATTACAGCAAGCTCAAGGAAAAAACCTAGGTTGTAGTTGAAAGGTTATTTTGATCGTCCGAAGACCTTTTTACCTATGGTAAGTGGCTAACTCATTTTGCTTTGAACCGTGTTTAGCGGCAAATACCGTTAGATAGGAGGCTTTGTCCTTGTACATTACTAATAACCGGGACCAGACACATAACAAGGTCTTTATCGTTATTAACTTTGAATACATTGATTAGTTTAGCTTTATAGGTCATCCGGTGTCGTTAGCATGTTAGCGCTAATGCTAACTGAGTAACATTAGCGATTAGCCGTAAATAAGCAAATCAAATCTGATATCACTTATACAGTTAATTAAACCATTTATTGACATTAGATAGGATTGTTTACTTGGATTTAGATTTAATACTCACAAGCTGAAAGGTATGGTCAACTGCTATCAATCTGTGTCGCTATAGAGCCAAGTGATTATTTTCAAAAATCCGCGGTTTGTACGCAGAGGGCGGGTACTGTACGCCGGAAATGACGTTCTCGGTTTTCTTCCGCCTAAATGTCCGTCTGTAGTCCATCATTTTTTTTATTTAAATGTAAAGGGTTTACGTTTCTTTCCTAAGTGTAGATAAAACCTATTGTTGTCATTACTATTTCCATCAAAATATTCATATGCCGATAAAAGAGACTTGGTGTTCTTACACTCCACCGTGTGGCAAAGTGAAAAAGTGCAAGTAGCTTACAAACATGTTGCCTAAAAGCATCCAGTCCTAATAACACTTTTTAAAAAACATATTTTTTTGCAGGAATAATTTATACATGTACTCATATTACTGTAAGTTTTACCTTGAGAAGAAAATAAACAGAGGATAGATGAACCCTATTAACTCAGGTGTGCCAGATGGGCTGTTTTTCACTTACTACTCGGAGCCCATTTTGTTGCTACGTTTACTAGGAATGACAATATTAATGAGGCTGAAAGGATCCAGGGGGGTTATGAGAGGCACTCACTGTTGTGGTGTGTATAGTGGCTAATATTTAACAATTGTACAAGCAATGTTCTATAAAACATATAATGGCTACATAGGCTGTAAACAGTTTTTTGTAAAGCCTTAAAACGCTGACCTTTCATGCCTTGGGAACACATGGTTATATTCCATATGAGTCAAACAATTTGCAGTTGTTTCCATGGCTTCAATGAATGATTTATGATGCCAGCTTGTGATATAAAGTGATAGGAGCTAAGGAGGAGCCCCATGGTGCTTTGACTGCTGCAGAAGAACCAGTTGTTTTACACAGAAAAGGAACTAGATGGATTTTATCCACAGCTTTGGTGTGCTAGTCATACAGCACGTGCAGAACAACTACAGGGATTACCACAGCTTTCTTAGCTTTATGTCTACAGTGGGTGACCCTCGTAATATTTCTTCTGTTTATTTCCCACTCTGGTTTCATCTTAGTCACAATGTTGGCACCAAGATGATCTGGGTGGCTGTTATTGGAGACTGGTTCAACCTCATTTTTAAATGGTAAGCCAGTTTTGATGTGAAGATTTTATCGTCATATTGTTTATTCAAAGCCTTGGATCCAATCTTTTCTTTCTCAGGATCCTGTCTGGACACCGACCTTACTGGTGGGTGCAAGAAACTCACATGTATCACAACAATACAGTACCACACTTGGATCAGTTTCACATAACATGTGAAACAGGGCCAGGTTAGTAGCTGTTCAGTTTGTTTCAGCCAGTGCTCTTAAAAGTAATAAAAATAGGTAACCACTGTTGTTAATTATTATTTTTGCAGGTAGTCCTTCTGGCCATGCCATGAGTTCATCATGTGTGTGGTATGTCATGATCACCTCTGCTCTTAACTTTGCCAGACCATCCAGTGTATCTTCTGTCAGGAGTTTTCAAAGGTGGGTGATGAGGTTTCTTTTTGTTGTTGTTTCTTTTCTATTTCAAGTTTACATTAATTTGTTTCCTCATCGCTGGTCAAAATGTTTGTATTCTTGCAGGTTTCATCTCTTAAAATCCTGTTTGTGGGTGGCTTTTTGGGTCATTCAGATAAGTGTTTGCATCTCCAGGGTTTTTATTGCAACACATTTCCCACATCAGGTTATGCTTGGTCTTTTCACTGGTATGTTAATTTCTGCTGTCATAATTTTATATGTTTATGTTTTGTTTTGTGTTTGCCATAAAATCTTTTTTTCTCTTCCTTGTATAGGTATGCTGATTGCTGAAGTGTTTGATCATATTCCTTCAGTCCACAATGCAAGTTTGAAAGTGTACTTCCAGGCCAATTTTTTTCTTTTTTCTTTTGCTGTGTGCTTTTTTATGTTCCTCAAATTCCTGGACATCGATCCTTTGTGGTCAGTCACCAAAGCCAAAAAGTGGTGTGCTAATCCGGACTGGATCCACCTGGATACCACACCTTTCGCTGGTCTGGTGAGAAACCTGGGAGCCTTGTTCGGCCTGGGGCTGGCGGTGAACTCGGAGATGTTTGTTCAGAGCTGTAAAGGAAAGAACGGCTCCAAAACCATGTTTAAATTCATGTGCATGACCACAACTCTCACTTTCCTTCAGCTATACGACTTCATTAAAATGCCCACTCACAATGACACTCTGTTTTATATCCTTTCATTTTGTAAAAGCGCCTCCGTTCCTCTTGGTGTTGTTGCTGTCATTCCTTACTGTGTACATTTGCTAATTAGAGATGAAGAAAGGAAACTGGCTTACTCTGTAAAATAATTGTGCAGTTTTGTAATACTCACAACAATTTGTGATTTGCATTTGATGATAAGTCTGGTGGCATAAAGTAAATACACATCCCAGACTAACTCGTTCCTCACAACTATTTCATTGTCATATCAGCATCGAACACCGTATATTTAAATATAAAAAATGTCAATACTGGGATTGAGTAGAAAACGTGTTTTTGTTTTGTTTTGTGCTGCCTATATGTAGTTCTTTCCCTTTTATTACGTTTTATATTGACACTAAAACCATTTGTATGTATATATATCTGTAAAACTGCTTGAATTAATAGATTTGTCATTAAAGTGTTTCTTTGTAGTTACAAACACTACATTTCTTTATGGAAAAACTTTGTCCTAAGCAGTTTCGGTTTTATCCTCTGAAATACAATTCAGGTTTTACTGTTTTAGAGGTCAAATGCCAAACAGGAGTACAAGAGCTTTTCAGTGTAATGTGGATTATCAGTATCTAAACAAATACATCCTGGGCTAAGAAAAAACGAATCAGTCATTCAAACAAGGTCATGCCTAACCTAGAAACGTGTCTTTTAACAGTAAAAAATAAATCCTTCTTGGTCAGATTTTTGAAAATATAATTGACATAGAAGATAAAATATGCAAAGTGTTTATCGGAGTGTATAGATGAGCTAATAAGTAATAAACAACCCGTGCATTGACATTTAGAGCTAAATAAAAATTTGGGTGACATGTTAGGAGCAGACATATACAGCCTTATTATTACATGCATTCAACATGACCCACTGAGTCTTCATGAATTTTTTGGCCCGCAGCATGCCTGTTTGCACTCTGTATGTACAGCCCGCTCTGAGTGAATTGCATAATCTCTTATGGGTACCTTAGTTTCTCCTGGCAAATTCAGATATTAATCAGCCAAAAACTAATGAGGTAGAACATTCTCTGATGTAACAAGATTAGGGAAATTAGTTAACCTCCTGAGCAGAACTCATTTCCACATCTTTTCTCTCCGTCTCCGGTTGCTTAGCATCAGATGCACCTGAGGCCTGGCACTGAATGATGTAACTTTTAAGTGCACAGGCTTCAGGCCAAGCTAAGCTTCAAGAAACATTCACAGGCCTTGAGTTTATGAGTCATGACTTTAACTACTCCATTATTAATTGGTTCCGAGTGGGAAACAAGAGACAGCCCAATGAAAGCCTACAGTTTACCCTTTGAGTAATTTATTTGTTTGATATCATTTTCAGAAGCAAAGATTTCCCTAAATATCCAGGGCAACATAATATGCATATTCGAGTATAACGTAGGTTACAAAACAAACTCCATTCAACATCCTGTTTTTTTTTTCCAGTTAAATTCTTTATAAACCTCTGATTTTATTATTATGCTTACAAAGCAATCAAGTTGCTGTTCAGTGTTGAAGGTCAAACCTGGACTTCAACTTAGCTTAAAACATTACACACAACATCGCATTGACATAAACACAATGAGATTCATGAAAGTTCTTGTTAATCTCTTTTAGTTGCATGAAATGGCTACAAACAAATAAATGTACATTTCTTTATTTACACACTTCTTTATCTTTACAAGCATCTCATCTATCCAGCTGGTGTGCAATAAATCTCCAAACTTATCAAATGCTCAGGAAATGCCGCTGCAGCCATTTAGCTGATAGGAGCACCCGTTGTGACCAGTTTATAATATGCACCCCTCTTGGCCATGAGTTTATCATGCGTGTCTTGTTCTATGACAACTCCACGAGACATCACTGCTATGATGTCAGCCGTCTGGATGGTTGACAGTCGGTGAGCTATGACAATGCACGTCCGTCCCTTCCTTGCTTCGTCCAGGGCAGACTGAACAGTCTGCAGGAAGAAAATGTTCTCTCTTTAGTATGTTTCTGTTTATGTTTAGGCTTGGTTTGGATAATTATATCACACCTGTTCGCTTTCTGTGTCCAGGGCGCTGGTGGCCTCATCTAGGAGTAAGATCTTGGGGTTCCTAACGATGGCTCTGGCAATGGCAATGCGTTGTTTTTGTCCCCTTGACAGCTGGGAGCCCTGAGCACCAACCTGAGTCTCATATTTCTAACAGTTTGTTAAAGTTGTTTAAAAAGAGGACAGAGCACAATGACACAAGTTTATCACCTTTCAGAAAAGGTTTTTATGAGTGTCAAATCTTTATCAGTGAGAGGAAATGTTTGATATTTTTCTGTAGCAATGTTCAATTTGATATAAACACGGAAAAGCTTGGTACATAGTTTCTGAGACCCACTGCATGACTTTATGGTAAGACAATTTTATTGTATAAAAATTAAAATGTGTCTTCTGCCCCCTGCTGGATAACTTTTGCACTGCACAAATTCTAAAAAAAATGGCTCAGTAATACAGTAAATGGTACTAAAATGCAATATATTCTTTTAAAGAAAATCTGTTGAAGGGCTAAATAAAGATTTCACATTCTAAAAATTTTTATTTTCTGCTAATTATGGGCTTCAAAGGATTAAGAATAAAATTTGTGTCACATCTAATTAGCCTTAAAGAATATATCCCTGTTTTCTGCATGATTTATTCACTTTGTGTAATTGCTAACAAGAAAGAGACCAAACTGAAAACCAGGATTCTAGTGGTGACTCACATAAAATGTAATATTTTGATTAAAGAAATTTCATTCACCTCTGGTAGAGTCATCACAAAGTCATGGAGATAGGCTTTCTTGGCGGCGTCAATAATTTCTTCCATGCTGACTATGCGTGTGTTATCTCCATACTGTATGTTTTCAGCAATGCTGCAGTCAAACAAGACTGGCTCCTGTGACACTATGCCGATCTGAGATCTTAGGAAGGGTACATTGACTACATGGGACGGGTGGCCATCAATTAACTGGAGGAAAAGGCAAAAGACAATGCAAATAAAAATGAGGGAACCGCTTTGGAATTTTATGGTCTAATTTTTGTGAGCAGTAAAAATTTCTTTCTACATCTTGCAATACAGTACATACCACTTGTCCCTCATCAGGGTCATAGAACCTTTCCAGCAGCTGGACACTGGTGCTTTTCCCACAGCCGCTGCTTCCAACGAACGCCAGAGTCTGACCAGGCTTAACAGACACAGCCAGGCCATTCAATACCTGGATGTCCGGTCGTGTTGGATAGGTAAACTTACAATTAATAAACTCGATATCCCCCTTGAAGTTCTCCTAAAGATGGAAAAACGAAGCTCATGATTAACATGTGACATAATGGTATCATTTTTAACACATTTCAAGTGCATTAAATGAACGTTTCTAACCCATTTGTCTCCATCTGTGTGACTCAGGCTGATTTTGGGAACCCTGTCCAACAGTTTAAAAAGCTGAGCAGCTGCAGTTTTAGCTTTGGCGTAATCTGGAGTGAAGGATGAAGCTCTTCCCAGCGCCGTCCCACTGATTACCACAGCTGAAATGACTCTGGAGAAACATAACAGAGCCTGTGAATGCAATGTTGCTGTATGAAGATTTAAAGAATTCAAATGGGAAATGCTTTACAAACCTAAAAACAAACATGTATTGCAAGTCCTCCGCTCTAACCAGGTAGCCTCCATATCTGAATGAAGCTGCATATGCCATAAAGATGACACACTGAGCAAAACCAAAACACATTCCATAGATATTAGCTCTCTTTTTGGCAGCTATGTAAGGAAGCTCAAGTTTCTCCTCATATGATTCCACAAATGAGGACTCTTTGGCCAAGCCAGCAATGGTCCTGATGTTGGTGAGAGCCTCACTGGACACCTGTGGCAAAGAGATCGAATGCATACCAAGTTTGGTGCTATTTGTGGACCTTCATGGTGAATGTTCTGGGATCACAATGAAAACAAGGCTTACTCGGCCAGCTGCTTCCATGGCTTTTTTATCTTCATTTGCAAAGCCTGTCAGCATTTTGGCTTGGAATACACCAGACAGTCCGATGAGTGGTAGAAAGCACATGATTACCAAAGTCAACTTCCAGCTAAAGTAGAATGCAATGATGAAAGAGGCTCCGATGTTGGTCAAAGAGTTTACAATCATGCCAATCTGGGAGCCTGTTGCCTACAGAAATTATGTTAAAAAAAAATTTTTAAAAAGCATTGTAATGACCATGCAAAATCCATAGCCTAGTTCAATGTGATACAAATATATGCCGTAAAAACACAATTTACCCCTTGAACCATGGATGCATCTGTAGCCAGTCTAGTGGTCAGAGCTCCAGGACTGTTTCTAGGGTCATCAAACCAGCTGATCTCCTGTTTCAACATAGCCTGGAAGCCCACCTTTCTTAAACGACGGGTAAGCAGCTCTCCGGATTTGGCAAAGGCATATCCCTGAAAAATTAAATTGGACTCAATCTATCTGCAAACTGAATCATCATTACCACAAATATCTAAATTACAGATCATGCCATGCCAACTCACATAACCCTCCCAAGTTTGTTTATTTATGTATTTATTTATTTATTTATTTGTTTGCTTGTTTGTTCATTTGTTCATTTTCTAATTTATTTATTTATTTATACATGTATTAATTTCTTTACTTATTTATTATCATTTATTTAACTTTATCAACCCTAAAAACCTAGATCTTAATTTTGGGAGATTTTAACTTTTCTTTTCCAAAACCAAGGACATGAACTTGGAGGGTAAGGTAGGATGGCATGTAATGCTCCTTGTGTTATGAAATTGGATAATTCTGATGCCAAAAACCTGCAGAAACTGGGAGAAGAAACTAATCACGGCCACGATGCAAAACAGAACGCATATCCCGTTGATCTGCTCTCGCTGCTCATTCAAGTCACGAATGGCAAAAGTCTGTAAGAACATAGAGCGTGTGAATCATTTATGCCAAAGGAAACCACTTTTTACATGTATCACAGAGCATAATGTACATCTATCATGAAAAGAACTAACTCTTACCCCGAGAATCTGGCTGAACAGGACAGCATAGATGGGGTTGACAGAGCCGTTAACTGCAGCTCCCAGGGAGCCCAGCAGCATGTAGGGCCATTCTGGCTGGTTGTACTTGAGGATGCGTGCAACTGGAGCAGTTTCTTTATGCTCACCATCATCATCATCATCTAGTTCCTGTTGAGAGATTCATGTTAGAGGCAGTAAGCCAGTTAACCAGTCTAGTGGTCTAACATAAGCATGAACAGTGTTCTCATGGTTCTGGTGTGACCTGTATGTCTGAAAGGATCTTAAGACTGCCGGATACTGCATCTGGGACAAAGTCGCTGGACAACTTGCTCTGAGACCGCAGCCGAACTGAACCCAAGAGAGACCTAACGGAGTACATATGAACATATTTCTTTTTAATGTCTATGTTTTTTATGTCTTTCATCTTATGTGTATAATAACAGTACCTTTTACTGGATCTAGAACTTCCCCGTCTAAAACTCTTTTTTAGATCAATGTCTTCATCTGGAGTGTTATGGATTACTTCTAGGTGGACAAAAAGAAGTAGAAGAAAAACTATTCGTTACAAAGTTTTCCTTTGCCCCTGACCATGAACAGAAATTACAGTCTGTAACATCTTAGATTTTTTCCTGTATCTGTACAGATCATTTTTGATTTTCAGCCAATAATGAAAACTTATCAATCTTTCATTGGGGTGGAAAATGCAAACATGAAGTAACAAATTGCCACTTTAAACTTACCATCCGTTGTGGTGGGTGAGCTTTGGTTCTGCAGGGTGACGAGGGTGAAGTAGACGCCTTGTTTTTCTAGCAAATCACTGTGTGTTCCCCTCTCAACAGCCTGACCATGCTCAAATCCAACAATCACATCTGCATTCCTAATTGTGGAAAGACGATGGGCTATAGAGATCGTCGTCCTGCCTGTCCGTACCTGTGTGATCATTTTTGTATCATTCAACTGGTCATGTCAGGATGTTGTGTTTCATGTATATGAAGTGCAGACAGGGACTCACGTTATCAAGAGCTTCCTGCACTGTAGCTTCACTCTCATTATCTAAGGCCGATGTGGCCATATCCAGCAGCAGGATCTTAGGGTTTCGGATAAGAGCTCGAGCTATAGCAATCCTTTGCTTCTGTCCTCCACTCATCTGGCCTCCACCTTCACCAACCAATGTATCAAATCTCTGTTGGATTAGAGAGGAAAATGACATGAAATAATAATTTACATACAGTTTATGATTCTTAAACTTCTAATCGCTCAGTGTGCAACTGTACCTGTGGTAGATCCATTATAAAATTATAAGCATTGGCCTCTTTTGTTGCCTGGATAATGTCTTCCATGGTCACTCCGGACCGACCGTACCGTATGTTCTCTGCTATGGTTGTGGCAAAGAGCACTGGCTCCTGCTCGACAATACCAATGAGAGAACGGAGCCACTGAATGTTTAGAGTGCGGATGTCGTGGCCATCCAAAGACACCTGCGAATATGATTTACAAGAATAAAACAACACAATGAAGCCTTCAGGCCTGTACTGAATGGGATTAATGTTGTTGTGAAATTCTACGAAGAGTTACCGTTCCTTCCTTGGGGTCATAAAACCTTTGAATGAGTTGGATTGCGGTGCTTTTTCCAGAACCGCTTGGTCCAACAAAAGCAGTGGTTTCCCCAGATTTGATCTGCACACTCAAATTATCTAAAATCTCCAAAAATAGTTATTGTTTTTTTTTAAAAAAACAAACAAACAAACAAAGTTTAACTTTTAAATCTGACACCTAGGCAAATAAAATAAGAATGTATAGAGAGCTACCTTGACTTCAGGCCTTGATGGGTAGTAGAAAGTGACGTTGTCAAACTCTATGTCACCTTTGACCTTGTCTAATTTGTAGCCATCCTCTGAGAAACAATCAATTTCTGGTTCCTGTGGATGATCCAAGAGATATTTATTTTGCATTAGAGAGATTTCATTTTAACAATATCAAAATTGGATCTCTTCTTTAATTAAGTCTTTATTACCCGATCAATCGTTTCAAAAATAGTCTTCGCCGCAGCACGACCAGAAGCAAAGGCCTCCAGGCACGGTGAGGCCTGGCCAAGGTTCATAGCTGCCATGAGAACTCCAAAGAAAACCTGAAAAGAAAAGTTTTTTTTCTTTCATTTATGCTACACTGTTCTTTATGAGGCTGTATTGTGATTTTGACTAATAAAACGTGCCACATTCAAGATTGAAGGAACACAGAGAATCAAAAGTTTTCTTTAAACTGAACTCACCTGAATAAGACTACCAGGAGACAACTCCTGGGTGTCGATGACCAGTTTAGAGCCGTACCAAAAGGCCAAAGCATAGCAGAGAAAGATGATGCACCAGAGGTATCCTTGAAACACTCCAATGATCGCGCCCTTTTTCACTCCCCAGTTTTGGGCTTCTATAAGATTATTGTCATACCTGTCGCATGGTTCAAATCTTAATGTCATTTCAAATAGGAAAGTAATTACTTTTTCTTTCATCAGCCATTTAAAAAATACCTTTCAGCCTCCTTTTCCTCCCCACCAAAAGCTGCTACTGTTCTGATGGATGACAGGACCTCATCAGCCACAGCTCCTGCCTTTGCATAGGCCTTTAGCTCTCGTCCTGTCAGTCTGGCCACAGCCTTTAGGAAAAAAGTCGAAAAATATATAAGATTTTTTTTTAAAAAAGCATAATTTACTACCATATTTTACTCACCATGGCCATCAGTCCAGCAGCTAAACCAATAAGGGGACTCACAGCGATGACAACCAAAGTCAGTTTCCACCCACCAATAAATCCAACCATGAAGCCAAACACA
Source organism: Craterocephalus stercusmuscarum (assembly GCA_037177115.1). Taxonomy (NCBI): domain Eukaryota; kingdom Metazoa; phylum Chordata; class Actinopteri; order Atheriniformes; family Atherinidae; genus Craterocephalus; species Craterocephalus stercusmuscarum. The sequence goes on along the minus strand of JBBDHI010000013.1, from coordinate 14,800,103 downwards.
AAAGTAGAGAGCCTCTCAACAAAAATAGACACCTGATCAGCAATGGCAGCGTTGATCTTGTTGATATCACTGAGCAGAAACACAATGAGAGACAAGCGATGGAAAAAAAACGTCCAACACCGAGGATAGCTTGATCTTTGTTAAATTTCCTCAACTTACTCGGATATTCTCGTATTCAGCTCGCCTACAGAGTTGCAGTCAAACCAGCCAATCTCCATTCGCATCACTTTTCTGAAATATGTTTTTCGGATTCTTTGAATTTGTCTGGCAGCCGCCGACACCCAGAAAAGGATCTAAGTTGTGGTAGAAAAATGTTGCCCATTAAGCTGTGCAACGTTGTCACAATCCTTCACTGATCAATAGATATTTGCATTTAAATGTGCATACCCACCTGAAAATAACTAACAACCAGAACTCCTAGTCCAATGCCAATGTAGTAATATGCAAACATGGTCATCTGTGCTTCAATATCTACTCTATAAAAGAGAATTAAATGCTTAATGACACCAACATTGCCAATACCGTCACCTCAGCCATGAATGGGTGACTTACTTACCCACAAAAAAGTGTCTTGTTGTCTGCTGTTTCATATACGGAACCATTGATCCAGTAAATAGTGTTGTTTTGGCATTCCTTGTTTGGGTCTTTTAGCTCTTGTACCTCCAGCTCATATGACACAAAAATGTCTGTCATCATGCCGTACACCAACAGCATGAGAGGTGAAGCTGCACCATGGATGAGGGCACACAGGCTACCCACCACCATCATCGCCTTATCTTTCCAGGTGGAAAATCGAAACTTTGGAGAGTAAATTTTTGGGTTATTGTTAAGATTTTAACATTACTTTTATTTTCAGAGAGTTACTACAAATTCGACCGGTTATATAATGAATTAATCAGTTATTTAAAAAAATAGGTATAGTATTCTGGGAAGCCAT